>PRKT01001011.1:134577-156217 GCA_003671525.1 Saccostrea glomerata | reverse complement strand
TTGGTTAGTTATGTTTAATTACTCCTGCATCAACATGATCAAGTGTTAACTCTAAGACTGTGTTGAATACCAAGAGTTCTGAAATTGAACCCTGTGAGGATAGTGGTGTTCCGTTAGGTCAGCTGACCTGTCAAAAAGTTCAGCCCGGGACCCAGAACCAAATCCCATTCTGGTTCAAGCCAAAAAAAATAATAGTCTTGTTTCCTGCTTCCAGCCAGAAAAAAATAGGGTAGGTAGGAAAATTATTTTATTTTTTAAATTTATTTTATTTTTTCCAACGGTATTTTTTTGGATATGAACTACTACAAAACCAAATTGAACATGTCATAGCTTAGATAGCTAAGGTCAATATCATCTTTCAAAATGAAATTCCATGTCTTTAGATGCACAAGTCAAGTGGAATTTTACGAAAGTCCATATTTTAAACATATTTTTCATGAAATACAACTTGAGAATTCGAATATATAAATTTTTTTTCTTTTGAAACATGAAATTTCTAAAATTTTGACTTTTTTCCCAAAAGCTAAAAAAAACTTTAGGGTCGGGTTAAAAAAAATAGGGTAGGTCGGGTAGCAGGAAACAAGACTATTTATTATTTTGGCCTCATCTGGTCCAAGGCATTTCAGGACATTTCTTTTTTTTGTATAATACAAGGACAGTTTCTTTGAATATTCTTTTTGTCGTCAGAGTTGTTGGAACTTACTGTCTGTCGTCTCATTTAGACTCAACATGGCTGATGAAACATTTCTCTGGACAATACAAAAACTCTTTTACGTCTGCATGTGATTAAAGAGTTAATTAAGACTCTCTATACTAAAAAAAAAACCACACTAGTAAGATCAAAAGTTGTTAGGAATAATGGAGGACATTTTTGTGCGGTGATTTATTTTCCATTCTAAGCATTTAATGCTTAACGGGAGAGGGAAAAATGCAATGGACCAGATCAAGAATCAAACCCGGGCCCCCTAAATCTACCGAGCTATTGGGCCACCAGCAATCAAACCCATCTGACCGGCACATTCCTCCCTCCTAAAAGATCTTTGGACCCCAAAGACCCCAACCCAGGCTCATCCCTGGCAGGCCTCTTAACCAAATTTAACAGGAGAAGAGAAAATGCAGCGGACCCGACCAGGATTCAAACCCAGGCCCCATGAAACTCAGGTCAGGTGCTCTGTCTACTGACTGAGCTATCTGGCCACTGGCAATCGAATCCGACTGACTCACTGACACAAAAATATAAACTATTTGGACTGACAAATTCAGATCTTGGCTCAGAAATTCAGAACTGACAACTAGATCATACCCAATCAAATCTTGATTATACATGAGCTGTGTTTAAAATTTTTTTTTTTCCCACTATATGCATAAGAAATATTTGAAACCAAATTATTTATGAAGAATTAATTTTTTCTCACTACATACATATTTAATATATCTTCTATTTTCCAGAGAGGTGACATAAAATCCCATATTAAGCGAAAAAAAATGCATTAAAACAGTAGATACGCTTCATTTTACTATGAAGCGCGAAATATTGCGCAATGAAAACTATAGTCGGCCCCCTTAAATTGTAAATAGAATATTGTAAGTTTATTCAGATTGTTGACTTTATTTTGTATAGAGAAAATAAAATACAAATAGAATGTTAGCTTATAGAACACATCTGTAAACGTAAAACACACAGGACATGAAAATGTCTTTGTCACTGCAAAGAGAATTTCAAATCATTCTACATGTTATCATCAAGTAGCACACGGCGGGTGTGACCGGTCGGCAGGGGATGCTTACTTATCCATGGCACCTGATTTTGCCCTGCTATTTGTATTGTTTTATGGACTTTTAATATTAAATACCGTTCGTTATCTCAATATGTTTCATTTGCTTCATTTAAATTATTCAAACAAAGAGACTGCAAATTTATCATGCTGATTGTTAAAGCATTTTTGTCATCTCAAAGTCCGACTGACTGGTGTAACTCATACCAGACAGAAACAATTCTTGCTGCGCATTTATTAAATAAACTTGACATGCATCAACAATGATTTGACAGAAATAAATTTCTCCGTTCGTCGGCCCCGATTGGTTCTTCGAGTTATGATAAACTGAGGTAAAAATAGTTTTTTTAATTTGAAATTGATGTTTTCATTACCATTTTTTAGTATAATGGGTATTTCGCCGGGAATCTGACAAACTTTAATTAAACGGTACATTTTTTAGTAATTACGTAAAACGCAAAAATGACACATTGGCCGACCATACATCCTGTCGGGATATCTACTTCCTAATTGCTTCAAAGAAATTTGCTGTTGATTAAGTAACACACGCAATACCTAGTCTCTTAATTAGAGATATTTAATTTCAAAATCCAAAAAACACAGGATGTTGTATATGTTCAAATTTAATGGCTCTCACCGTAAATTATATTGAGTTAACGAACAGTATTTAAGCTCAAAAGTCCATTAAACAATTCGAAATTGGAACAAAGCAAACACGGACCTCCAAAACATCGGAGGTGGGATCAGGTACCATAGAAGAGTTCAACACGGAGCTCTTAAACATTAGAAGTGCGATCAGGCGCCATGGAGTAAAAAGCATATCCTGCCGAACGGTCACACCCGCCGTGTGCTCCTTGTCATGATCCGGGAAATAACGGGAAAATATGTCGACAACTCAGTGTGTAAATAACGGCCTAACAATTACATATAAGGACAGATGATAGAAACAAAAAATGGATGCCTGGATTGGTATATTTTTTGACCAATTTTCATTGCAAATGATGCAAATAATAAATTTCTAGAATAAAAAGAAATTGTAAACCTTCGGTGACATTCAAAATTCTACCCTTCTGAAACAATCCTTATTATTCTATACATATATTTTTCACTTTAAATTCCATTTTTGTCCAACTTTGAAGTTATTTATTTTAGTCATTAAAACAAGACTCAAGTTGTTATTTTCAAAATTTTTGACGTTTGTTTGTATTATCTGTCCTTTTAAATATGAAAAACGTTAGTAAGCATTTGACTCAATGAGAAATTGTATTTGCTGACGAGGTCATTGTATCGACCATAGAACTTGCGAAATGATGACTTTTAACGAGACTGTTACTCTTGTTACATCAACTTGTTTGTCAATAATTTACCTCTTTTTAAAAATCGTTCATACGTAGAGCAAGGGGTAAGTTATTGCCTAACACGTTGATGTAACAATAGTAATAGTATTAACTATTGTGGTCTCTGAAGAGACGGTAGCCTTATAATTTTGTCTCACTTTCAAACAAAAGGGAAAAACTCTGTAGGGTAAGTGCCACACTCAAAGGAAAACTGTACATGTTTACAGATAGTAGGCAGAAAACGAATAAATCGGGTAATTTCTTTTATCCTGCAACTACCCCTTGCATTGACCTAATAAAGGTAACCTAATAAACCAAAGCTTTATCCGGTCACTGCCCTAATAAAGCCTCGTGCATGTTTTCCGACGTTCTAAAAGCATTGTGACGTCATGCATATTGAAATGTTTACGTCATGGCGTCATAGTTTCTACTGCAGAGATGTGCCTAAATCTGTCGGAAATAGCATGTTTAGGACGTTCAAATGTAAAGAATATGTTGCAGGATAAACAAAATACATGATAACTGTCTTGAAATATAAGCGATATTTGGGCTCGGGTCGAAAACGTAAGAGGGCTCGGCAAGCCTCGCCCTCTATTACGTTTTCTTACCCTCGCCCAAATATCGCTTATATTTCAAGACAGTTACCATGTATCTTGTATTTATCTTCAACCCATGTGAATAGAAATCGACTTCTGAAATCATCCATTTCTTTTTACATTCTACTTGAAGATTTTTTCGCCCTTTCGCTGGCCCTCGTTAGCGGGGATGAACAATTCAAAAGGGGGAGAATAAAAAAAATCAATGAAAACTTAATAATATCTTCTTTTGAAAATAGAGGGGGTGAATATAAAACAGGGCAAAAATGGTTTTATTTATTATACCTCTGTGAATTTGTTCTATATAAAAATATGACGAATAAACATGCTATCTTTTCCAAACAGCCCTTACCATGAAATAGTTTTTGTGCTATCTGCCCATGGTGAAATAGTCATCAAACTATTCACCGGCAGTATCCTGTTTCCCTCGCTTTTCATCTCGGAAAACTTCTGATTTTATACGGATTGTGACGTATATATTATGACGTAACAAATGTAAAGTCAGCATCGGTATAATAAAACACCTATTTACTGACTATTCGGACATTAGCAAGTTTATCGTCCCCCTCGACAGCAAACTATTTCCCTCGTCTGCGCCTCGGGAAATAGTTTGCTGTCTTGGGAGACGAAAAACTTTCTATTGTCCTCATAGCCAGTAAATTGGTGTATAATTATTTATTATATTGAGTCAATTGTTTCTCCATTTATCCCCAAATCTTTACAACGGATTTACATCAATGTTGAATGTACTTTTTTATTTTATTTTTTTATATCATGAGATCCTTTATTTGACAGATAAGATGTGGGCGCTGACTCTGTTGTACACACTTATTCTGGGCACCTTGTTGCATAGCGCCATGTGTGGTGCCAAAACCAACTTTGGAGACCACCCCTCCGCTCAAGGGTTCCGCCATAAACCGCTGTCTACGTCACAGTATCTGGGACTACAAAACTTATTTAGTACTTACAACAAACGGATGCCTTTCAGCATGGATAATCGCGCCTTCGACATAGACTTGGACCGTTACAACAAATTCATGGATTGGAGAACTCTGTTCGGGAAGAGAAGTTTTGCTGGTGCGGATAAAAACGAATTCCAGGACACAGAAAATCCATTTAAGTTCGATTATCAAAATTGGCGTGATGGATTCCCATCTGAGAAGAAGAGTACCAGGAAGTAGTCACGTGACCCTCTCTGTCTTAATCACTCGTCATCTGTCAGCTTTTGATGGCTTTATTGAAATCTTCTCCTCGTTTCAATTTTGTTTTACATCAATGTCATCAGCTCTTGTAATGGCCTATTTGAGTTCCTTTAAATAAAATCACAATGAACGGGTTCCTTCCAGTAAATCGTGACTTTAAAACGTTTTTCGAATGCTATGTTGATGGACCTTCACATTTTTTTTAATAATTTTTTATGCGTAAAAAGGTCATTAAATCTTGTCTTTAGAAATTTATTAGGAATACAATGTTAAAATACCTTAATGGACCTTTATAGTTTTGGAAGTCGATTTTTATCTGTGAACAGATCATTAAAGTTTTATTTTCTTTTTAATATCGATGCGAGCGCTAGGTTTGTGAATCATTGACGCAAGGAATGGACGATTTCCTCAGAGACTCGCCGGCTACAACAGTCGCCCTAACACACCGTACCATCCGTCTACATTGAGGCCTCACATTTAAGTCCAAAACCATGCTTGCATGTAATTTCATAATATTGTAAAACTTGGAAAAATAAAATGTTTCTATTAAAAACTTTTGTTCTTGTTGTAAATCTGCATTTCGGAGATTTATGTTTTAAATCCCATCACAAAAGACAAAAAAAATCTGAAAAATTGAATCGAATCCAAACTTTGTAATCACTGCTTGAAAAAATTTAAACTTGAACTGAATGATGACAGTTTAATTGATATGTTTATTTTTTGTGCATGAATAAGATTAAAGAAAAGTTGGTTTGCAGTAAGTAATATATATTCAGTTTCAAAAGCTCATATGGGGAAGACCTGATCATCTTGACATATTTCTGGGACTGCATGTTGGGGAAACTGAGTGAAAATGTGGAATCAATCAACCCCACCCCACCCCCCTCCCAAGACTCTGGCACTTCCTGGTACAGTAGTCAATTTTTTTTTAACTCTATCTCCCTTGCAGAGTTGTCGTTCTTTCCTCTCTCGGACATGCACCTCTGCAATGGGCTAACGTGAGGATTTGACACAAGGAGAAAACAGGAAAATTCCAAGGATTATTTCAAATCAAAATAATTGTAGTTTTAGATCTACCTAAGAAAATATCTACCTTAAAATCGATTTCTTAAATATCATTTTTTCTCATAGAATTTTTTTTTCCGATGAGTCGATAAGAAAATCCTCTAAAAACAAAGTGTAACGGGACCCCCCACCATAATCTCCATCCGGATTCTAGTACTTATTTCCTTTCATAACCTAAGAAATGTTGGATGTTCGGAGTTGAATTCAAGTTCGTCAAAGCTATATCTTATCTCTTTAATGCACAGTTTGATTATGTGAATGGCGAACACCTAGTATGACACAGTGGTTATATTTAGAGCGTCTGCTCTAAAGCCGCGAAGTAATTAGGAGTTGATCCTTACGTCACGGGTTTGTATCCCACAGCGGGATGTGGAGACCGTGCCTTCGGATGAGACCGTAAAAACTATCACAGTGGGAGCTGACATGAAAAAGACCCTCATTGCTCAATGGTCCTCAGTGCCAAGTAAAGGAAAAAATTTGCAGCTCCGCACCGGCAAGTGGTGGCGTCTCCGTATGAGGGACATGAATACATGTCAACCCAAACTTTTGAAAGAAATAAATCAAAGTTAACGTGTTCATCCGACATGATATACAATGTACTTAAGTTTAATTAAAAACAATACTAAATCACGTTTCTATGAATAATTTATTGTTCTTAGCAGAAAAATTTACATCATGTATCTTTCAAAACAAAAATAAACGCTGGCAAGCAGAACTGACATAAATAAAGCCAGATACAAAGTACTGCATGAATGTGTTCAAATATGTCAACCAATAGCAATGATTGTTACATTGGTTATGCAACAGTCAGCCAATAGTCAAGCCAGATACATAGTACTGCATGGGTGTGTTCAAATACGTCAAGTCCGAGACCCTTCATTTCAGAATAATAGCAACGAGATAATCAAACGTGTCCGTACAAGCGTGATTATGATGGCAAAAATCAGTGGCACAAAAAATTGATAGCACTTTAAAAATATATCGAAAATCTAAGCAGGCTATGAATGTTTTAAGTGAATAAATTTTAAATTAATATCACTGTATTTACTTCTCATCAATTGACTTTGAGTAAAATTAAGAATCCATTGCAATTTTTTGTACTATTTGTACAGAATTATTTAAATAAATGAGCCCCAATATTAAAATACGTTTACATACATGATTTTGCAATGTGTGTGTGTGTGTTTGTATGTGTTTTTGTGTACCAACAGATTAAGACATTCTCCTATTAACATACAGGGCTTCCGTAACAGATCATTAAAGCAGACCAAAGTTTGCAGCGCCTCATCCATCCTGAGAATTATAAATTATTGCACTAACTATCAAGTCAGTTTACAGTGACAATACAATACTTTGACATCAAAATCAAATGTCAATACAAGACCTTGTTACAAAGCATTATAATTAGATGTACACAATACATTAAGAAGTGTGGGATAGTGTTCCTCCCCAAAAGTACAATGATACAAATATCCTCATAACATCATAAATAAGCTAAATGAGGCAAATCTTGTATTCCATTAGATATATCAATTAAATATAATGCATTTACAAGCACTAAAACCACAAGGACTTGTATCATACTAATGCTTGATTTTATGTTACCACTATACATACAAATAGAATAGTGATCAAGTAAATTCACACACAGTATGATACAGTCCCTGTGTATTACACCACAAAACGCATTAAGGAATGAATTCAATACAGTACAGATAGCTAGACAATACATGACTTTTACTAGTTATACAGTATACACTACCTTATTGTACAAGAAACAATTATCTTAATTCAAGTATAGAAACAGACTACACGCCTTCATATGATTTTTTTTTAAATAGATATAAACTTCAAGGCAATAAGTATCTACTGTATCACTGTATTTCTATAATAAATTATGGCTTGTCTCTTATGAAAACTAAAAAAAAATTCCAAATTTTTTTTTTAAAACCACCAATCTGAAAATTAGGCCGATATACTAAGTCACAAATTCCGTGAAGACTTTTCATATATTTTTATTTTTTTAATGTTACATCTCAAACTACAAAAGTTATCAGATGTGAAATAAAATCTATATTAAACCTATACCTAATAATCTTTAGAGAAATAAACAGACAACAAAGCTCCTGAACACAAAACACCATTGACAGGGGATGCTCACTCTTTCTCTGATGTTTTAAAGGTCTGTTCTAACTTAATCATGTGTTTCTTATAGAAATGAAAAACAAAGCTCCTGAACACAAAACATCCATTTCACCCTTCTCCAGCAAAGCTTTTTTTCCCACACAAACTACCTACAGCAAATCTCTACCTAAATACACACAAAATGAAAGACTTCACCTTTGCAAATTAAACTGGAAGAAATATAACAAGAAAAACATCCCATCTACAAAATGAATGTTTTCATACAACATTAACACTACTCTTCAAATTTCCCTTGCTGATCTGATCTCTTAACTCATTTCAATCCTCAATTCAAAATTAATTTTCCATTGGAAAAGAGCATAAAAAATCTTTCTTTACAGACAACAGACATTTTCAAAAACAACTGGAGATAAAAGATAATAATTCAGTTAATCTATAGTTATCTTATACTCCAAGAAATTGAATGCAAAATTGACTCTTCAGTAAAAAAAATGTTGATCCCCTTCAATTTGTTTGGGGGGGGGGGATGCCATCATATTCTTGAGTGTTAAGGTACATCTACCATTGGACAAGAGAGATAACTCTCCTTGTAATATTTAACTGTTCATTCTTTTATAAAATTGTAAAGTTGAAAGCCTATTTTTATCTAATTTTGTTCCACAAGGTATGCTTAAATTGTGAGCATTTAAATTTTAGACAAGAAATCATTAGCCATGGAGAGAGATGATGAGCCTTAGATGAACCCCATGTAGACAAATGATCTAGTTTTAAACCAGTTAATCTGATCAAAAACACATCTTCCTCAGTTATTTATCACTTGCACCACCTTTCAAGAGAAAAAATTATCTGCAGGCAGTTCATTCCCCTTTATTAATATCTAACCTTTTTTTCTCTAGAGAGTCTCTCCTACCTTTATATATTCTCCCTCAGCTATTGAAATACTGAACTATTCACTATACTAACACATCCCTAGATCAGAAAAGGCAAGCCAGAGGAAGAAATGGCCACACCACCTTAAACATTACCTCTACATGGGACACACCTGAAACCTGGCAAGTCATCATCTCTGACACACTAACTAGGACACAGCAGACCTACCAAACCAACAGTACACTGTAGGTACTTCATAACCAATTAAATGACAGTCTAAGATAAATCAATGGTAATTTTTACACACCGATTAAATAGATCTCATACTTAATTACACCTTGAGAAAATCTTTTAAACTAAAGACCCAATTTTGGCTTCATCCCTAATCATGACATTCAACACTTAATGACTTCAAACTCAGCCATTCATTTCTATATAAAACTGTGCAATGCTTTGATTGGCATTGTTCTCTGTAAATACAGAGTTAGACATCACTACTTTCTGACTTCTAGCCAATATTCTCAAGCAAAATAATCACATCCACATCTATCATATCCAATTATCATATTCTTCTGATAAAGGGCAAAAAACAACCATACTGCATCATAATATATACTACATGGTGGGTTACTGTATTTTTTTCATTCACTGAATAAAACTAAAAGTTGCAAAAATGGCATCCCCCTTTCTTGTGTTATCAATTGTACAAAGTCTCAAAATCTTAAAACCTTTTAAATGCAAAAACTTTCACCATTGTCAATTTACCTGTGATATTGTACAAAAATTATTGATCATTCAATTTTCATATCTAGGTAGTTCTGTTTAACAGACCAGAAAATGCTATTCCCATTCTATTGAAAAAAAGTAGATACATATTCATATCATATTACACAAACCACTTTTCTTTTTCTGTAACACAAATGAATAATGCATTATTCTATAAAATTGAGTTAAAATCATACATCAGCTAAGCTGAACTGTCAAAGAGTACTGAACACAGTTCTGTGCATTTTGTTAGCTTTTCCACTACATAACAGATATACATGTACTGTTTGTTTCCACATCTTTTTTTCTTTCTACTTAATGAATATAAGAAACTAATAAATTAACAAAAAAGAAATGATGCCACTCATACTTTTAAATGAAACTAATTTTCTCTTTTTAAACAGAACACAGTTCCCTGTCGTTCATTTTTTTAAAATATTTTTTTTCTTCAATTTTATCTAATGCATTTATGACATCTACGGTGCATAATGCAATCTAATGAAATCTAAGTCAGAGAACAAATAATTCTGTGAAAACACTTACAAATCAGCACAGTGTTTAGTAGTAAGAATGACTGGTAATTCTGAAGCTAATGTGAAAATAACACAACACAATGCTTTGAACACTGAAAACAAGGCATATGATGTCCAGGTATTGACCTTGACCTTTGACCTAAGGTCAGTGTGCAACGACATCTAAGCATGAAGTTTCCCATTTTCCCCCGTGTTTATAGAAATGTTTTTGTTCACAACAAAGGAAATTTTTCTTCTAAAGTTTATCACTCAGTATCCTCAACATCTGCAAGAGAAAAAAGATGAACTGATCAACAAAAGTTTACAGAAATTGTCGTTCACATTGTAAGAACTGACAAATCAAGCTAAAGAGTAAAATTTATTGCGAAAAGTACGATTCTCAGTTAACCTAGGATTTTCAGTAGGGTGTGACTTTCTCAACACTACTTACACTACATAATTGATGTCTTTCATTTTGTCGAATAAATTTTCAATGTTTAAGAAATTATTAAAATAAGCAACTTTAAATTATTGTTGACAACGATGAGACAACTTATGCCCATCTTTTAGCCATACTAGACACTATCATTGGATAACTGATACACTCGTTGACATTTGCCAGAATGTACATTTCAACACTTAATGAAAGGCTTCGTAAATTTCAGATGCTAATTAACATTGAGAATACCATAACTTACTGAAAGTTCAAGAATAACTGGAAAAATTGTACTAATAATTGATTTACAGCATAAAATGTAATATCATAATCTAAATTTAAATTAAACATTATCATACACCTTTTCAATATTTTAAACACTTAGAAATACAAACATTAAGCCCGTGACTAAATCACAGTATATAACTGAAGAAAGACTTTAGATGTAAATGTAATTAGGTCATTATCTAAAATCTAAAACATTTACATACACTGAGCCATTAAACACTTACCTTAAGCCTGTGACTCGGTCTCCATTTTAGGTTTGATGGGGGTAGGTCCGTTAACGCCCCCACCTCCCCCGCGTATCCCTGTTGATCCTGGAGAAGCCGCTGGGGCGTGACCAGCGCGAATAGGTTTAGCTGGAAATTTACAAAAAATAAAACAATTCAGATTTGAAACGTAAGAAATACAACTCACTGACAGACTGGTTTTCAAAACTACAGATAATGCTGGGTATCATTCAAAAATTTTATTTTTCAAGCATAATTCATTTTATCTATTTTAATTTATTCATGTAAAAAAAAATGAAATCATCCCTCAGAACTGTTTTCTACAGAACTGGAAAGCAAGGATTTTAATTTTCAAATAGGATTATATTTTTCACATATTTCACAAAGACAAAGTTAATATTTGTTCCTTCGAGTTTTAACTTCTAGTACTTTGTGATCCGACGTGTACTTACCAATCTGAGCGTGCGCTGCGTGACCTCGCCTGGCCAAGTTCTTCTGTCGCACAGCTTCCTTAATCCTGTCAACCTCGTGTTGGTACCTGTCAATATACAACAAACAGATAACATCACTCATTTCATCATCCAAAAATCTTACACGTCTTTTGTTTTCTTTCCTCTCTTACTGTAGCCTCTGGCAACATTCATGTATCACCATTTCTTTAACTAGTCTTCCCATCTAATGTTAATTTTTTCTTGATATTTAAACTTGTGTACAAGCATGTTATCTTCTCAGGCACTCAACCATCACTGTCTACCTTATTCTCTAACACTTCCATTACCCACAATTCCCAACCTTATTCTCTCAGACTGCCATTACCAACAATCCCCTACCTTATTCTCTCAGTCTGCCATTACCCACAATCCCCCACCTTATTCTCTCAGTCTGCCATTACCCATAAATACCTACCTCTTCCTGTCTCTCATGGCTCCTTCCTTGGCCTCCTTTAGAGCTGTCTCCAGTGACTTTGTTCTCTCCATGGTGGCTCTCAGTCTCTTCTCCAGCTTGGGCAGCTCACATCTAAGATCAGCATTGTCACGCACAAGCTGGAGAAAAATTATGTGTTACAGACAAGCTGGATTAATTATACAATGTGTCACACACAAGCTGGGACATAAAAATAAACCTTTCAGACTAATGATATGCCATATTTCTGTCAGATTTATTGTGAAATTGCTTATTTTTATGGTGGTTTAATTTAAGATCCACAAGTCATGTCCTCCATGAAATTTTATATGTAACTACTCTACATTTCTTCAACCATGAATTCAACAATAGTATTTTTTCCTCAAACCACAAGAAAATGACACCATCATTATGTGTTTCTACAATTATAATTTTTGCGGTCTTTCTTTAACTTCGTAAAATACTGTTTTCAACTCTTTTCATTCTCTGTGAACTTTGACCCGAGCCTAGGCCTTGAATGACCTTTCCTAACCTGTTTGTGGACTTTGGTCAGTTGTTCTAGGTTGTTCTCTAGGAATGATATTTTCTGTTTTTGTGCCATGCTTCCTCCTATATCATCCTCTTCCTCATCATCCTTCTTATTGGCTGACTGTAACATAATCAATGTAACAAGCATTACTATTGGCTGACTGTAACAGAATCAATGTAACAAGCATTACTATTAGCTGATTGAACAAAATCAATGTAACAATTATTATCATTGGCTGACTGTAACAGAATCAATGTAACAAGCATTACTATTGGTTGACTGTAACAGAATCAACATAACAAACAATACTATTGGCTGACTGTTACAGAATCAATGTAACACGCATTAATATTGGCTGAATGTGACAGAATTTATTTAACAAGTATTACTATTGGCTGACTGTAACAAAATTCATGTAAAAACATTACTATTGGCTGACTGTAACAGAATCAATATAACAAGCATTACTAACGGCTTCCTGTTACAGTGTCAACTCATTTTCCTTTCTTTAACAAGCCTAACCTGTACTGACCTTCTTGACTCTGTTCTGTAAGTCTTGTACAAACAGTTTCCTCAAGTTGTGAAGAGTTTGTAACTCTTTGGCCTAAATTAAAGAAAATAAAACACATTTGTAACAAGTAAAAAGCTCTTAATTGCACTCTTTCACTGTATATTTGGATCTTTCCTGCTACAGTTTTCACAATTAAAATGAAAGACTAAGGCTTTTTTAAAAGTTATCCTCAAGCCTTTGATGTCCTGTTTCCCTTGCTCTCAACAATCAGTCATTATTAACAGTTTGAGGTCCTGTTTTGTCTGAGAGTGTTCAGGTGTGATTCATTATTGACAGTTTACATACCACAGTTTCCTTGAGGCATTTAAGGTCCTGTTTCGCCTGCCCTAGTCAATCATTACCCAGTTTGAGGTCCTGATTGTTCTGTTGTCAGTGGACATTAATTATTAACAGCTTACTTACCACAGTCTCCTCGAGGCCTTTGAGATCCTGTTTCGCCTGCTCTCGGCGGTCATTCATTAGGGACAGTTTACTTACCACAGTCTCCTCGAAAGCCTTTGAGGTCCTGTTTGTTTTGTTGTCAGTAGACATTCATTATAAACATTTTACTTACCACAGTCTCCTCGAGGCCTTTAAGGTCCTGTTTCACCTGCTCTAGGTAGTCATTCATTATAAATAGTTTTCTTACCACAGTCTCCTCGAGGCCTTTGAGGTCCTGTTTCACTTGCTCTCGGCGGTCATTCATTATAAACATTTTACTTACCAAAGTCTCCTCGAGGCCTTTGAGGTCCTATTTCGCCTGCTCTCGGCGGTCATTCATTAGGGACAGTTTACTTACCACAGTCTCCTCCAGACCTTTGAGGTCCTATTTCGCCTGCTCTCGGCGGTCATTCATTAGGGACAGTTTACTTACCACAGTCTCCTCGAGGCCTTTAAGGTCCTGATTGTTTTGTTGTCAGTAGACATTCATTATAAACACTTTACTTACCACAGTCTCCTCGAGGCCTTTAAGGTCCTGTTTCGCCTGCTCTCGGCGGTCATTCATTAGTGACAGTTTACTTACCACAGTCTCCTCGAGGCCTTTGAGGTCCTGCTTAGCCTGCTCTCTGCGGTCGTTCATTAGTGACAGTGTACTTACCACAGTCTCCTCGAGGCCTTTGAGGTCCTGTTTAGCCTGCTCTCGGCGGTCATTCATTAGGGACAGTTTACTTACCACAGTCTCCTCGAGGCCTTTGAGGTCCTGTTTTGCCTGCTCTCTGCGGTCATTCATCAGCGACAATTCCTGTAGCTTCTGAGACTTTTCGGTTTCCTCTGTCTTCAGTTTGTCATAATCCGCCTGAAGTTTCTCCAGTGCCAGACTCAACTTTTGGTTTGTACTGTAGGGAAAACAAATGGTCACTTAGAGTATTTTTTTTCAACTTAATCTTAAATATAATACAGAATGATAAACCTGTATTTAATATATTTGTTTTCAATATGGTGAATATGCACTTTCAAGTTAATTTCATACTGTAGACATATTTTTTTTTCCAGGGGGTCATAATTCTGCAGAATCTCAATTTCTGTTTAATCCGCGGGTAGAAAATTACGCAGATTTTCTAGACTGTCACTATATGCCTTACATTTATATTAATTTAGCTTAAACAAATTTCTGTGGAAAATTTGTGACCTTGTACATAGCGTAAATTAATACCAGTACTTTAATCTGATTTATGACTGTTTTAGCTGGTCTATCAGGTGTTTCTACTTATGCTGATCTATAATATACTCACTCTTTGAGCTGATCTATCAGACTCTGTTTCTCAGCCACCTCCTCTCGGAGCTCAGCCAGATGCTTGGCGTGCTGTTCGCGGTGTTGCTCCATCTGTTTCTCCAGAGATTCCTTCATGGCTGAGATATTCTGGACGCGATCCGACGCCTCCTTCTCACGCTCAGAGACTGAGCTCAAGTGCATCTTCTCTGTTTAACATAAATTTATATAAAATGTATCTCTTTGAGTAAAATTACAATATTTTTGTTTAACCTTAAATCCATGAAAAATATACAGACTTGAAAGAAGAAATAATTTTTTTTTTTGCATCTGGATCTGTTTTGAAAAAAATAATCTCTTGAAAAACATTGATTAACTATCATTATCTCATATAAATCAATTCTACATGTAAATACTGAACTGCAATGGTCTTCTCAAAATACAGTTACACCTGCACTTATAAAATGCATGCATAGAAACTACTAGTACCACATCTTTTATTTCTGTCCATATCTGTATTAGGATCTTCAATAAAAACCCTTTTTAGGAGAACCTTCATAATCTAGAGGGTATGCCAATAAAATATTATTCTTACCCCCTATTTAGAGAGTCCCTTAAGATTAAATATTCTTACCCTCCATTTTGAGCATCTCCACTTGATCATTGAGTGAGTCTACAGTCTCCTGAAGCTGTTTCTTCTTGCTGTCAATGTCTTTAATGGTTTCATTCAGTGTGGACATCTTAGCTTCATACTGTTAAAATAGATAAACTAGTTAGAGTAGAATTTATCTCAGATCTTTCTCAACATTGCTGTGTTAACGAGCTACTGTTCTATAGTGAGTTTACAGTCACTGACACCTTTCTCAATGCTGCTGAGTTTACATGACTTAAGGTAAGGTTTGCGTTTACAGGGAGATAACTCTTGCAAATCACCAAAGCGTTTGAAACAGGCGAATTTAAACTAGCGATGCAAAGCATCTCGGTAACGAATTTCCTCTGTCATACTTGATGTTTGTTGTCACTTAGGCCTAGTTATTGTTAGGACTGAAAACAAAGGACGTTTTCAGGAGAGAGTCTTATAACAAATCAAAGCATAGGAATCTTAGAAGCCTTTGAGATAAGCGTGATGCATGTGGATGACCCAATGAAGGAGGACTTGTTTATTTTCAATACGGAACGTGGCAAGTTGCACGGCCATTCGGATCAGAAGAAAGTCATTGACACATTGTGCTGTTGTGTGTTTCTCGCTTCACCACTACACTAAAATTTTAAGTGAGAATGGGAAAGAAAAAAGAAAAGACCTGTGAGTATCCTGTAAAGTATTATGCTATATGCATTATGCAGTCCGAACAGGGAAGAAAAGTCACGGTGCATATGTCCAATGATGATGTTGACAGTTTGATTGTTGATAGTATTTTCATCAGGTAATTATTTAACAATTCATTTTACTGAAAGTTATGAATGATCTACTGACTACAGATTTAAAAACGATGAATAAACGGTACAAAGATGTCAGGATGTAACTTATATCCCAAAATTGCCAAAATATAAAATGCATTCATTCAAGAAATTTCGAAAAATAAAATCCTTGCTATTAAACCTAATATTTGTGTTTGACGTCACTAAAGGTGATGACGTAATACACACAGAATTTAGGTTATTTCCCTACTAGACGTACCCGTACACGTACACGTTTGAAATCTCAACCTCTCTATTATTTGAACATGTATTCAATTGTTCAAGTTACCTTATTAAATGAGGTTTGATTTTACTTAATATCTCATTTTCTAATTAATAAAAAAAAAATACAGATTGTGCTTGACAAGAACATTAATTTTCTTAATCAAGCATTTGCATTTCACTAATTCAATCTGTAAATTTTACAATAATTTCTTATTGATTCTTCATTGATTATATTGGAAAGAACTATATGCGGTATTAACCAACATTTGCCCCCCAAAATCAAACTTTGATGGAGTAATATTTAATTAAGTCCTTAAACAGGGGAGTATATGCTGACTTCAA
Organism: Saccostrea glomerata; assembly: GCA_003671525.1. Lineage (NCBI taxonomy): Eukaryota > Metazoa > Mollusca > Bivalvia > Ostreida > Ostreidae > Saccostrea > Saccostrea glomerata. Next base: position 139,284 of record PRKT01001011.1, on the reverse strand, counting down.
AACACTGAATAATTTCATAAGTAATGACGTGATATGTACGTAATGACGTCACAAATATGACGTAATTTCAGTTTTTTATGAATTTTGCAGAAAAATGTACATATTTCGTCGATATTTTAAATAAAAGTCACCGAGCGCATGTGTGTTCAGGATAAATATTTTGATATAATGTGTAGAATGATAATATCAATGAAATATGTCAATATTGTTCCTGAACACACATGCGCTCTATAAATTTTAAAGCTTAAATTGTTGAAATTTTGTCCATTTTGTCCTCTTTCTGAAAAAGGATATAAAATCGGACTAGTTTGTGACGTCATAAAAACAGAAATTGTGAATACACTGCTCTGGAACTATAATATTTTCTGTTAACTTATATTTCTCGTACAATTTATTGAATTCAGCACATTTCAGGAAGTTTTCAAAATTTGACTTTTGTGGGGGCAAACATATGCAATATACCGCATATAGTTCTTTATTCATTTCATTGAGTGAATGAAACTCAGTGCAATATGCAATTCCAAAAATGCAATTCCTTAAATGTTATTGTAAAAATGAACACATATGATTTCAGATCATGGGTCATTAATTGGAATAGATAAGAACCAAAAAAGAAGTACTTCAGTGTTTCCTTAAAAGATGTGTGCCATCAATCAAAGTAGAGGTCATCCAATATCAGCTCAAGAATATCAAAGAAAGTTGGATAGATCAAGCTAAGATGTTGAACCAGACATTGCAAAATCAATGGAGAATTGGAGAACTTCTGACTTGTTAAACACAATGCATATTTTTATATGTCTATATAGATTATAGAAGAAAATTTAATGTTTAACAAAATTCTATCTAGTACATACATGCTGTTTTCCATATATTATGAAATATGTGTATGTGATGATTGCTGTGCCTGCTCTGTTTGTCCATGTTTGAAATTGTTTTCAGTAAAATAAATGTATACATCATAGGTATTAATTGAAGGTTGCTTTTGTCTATACTTACATGTAACAAGTTTCTTAAAACGGTTTGTGAAATTGCAAGGAAATTAATACATGAACAATTAAGATTAATATTTTTTATTCATTAAATTTTGTTCTTACCAGGACCTTATATGCTCAATTAAGTATTTCTGAAAACTGATGAGTTTTGTACATAAAGCTGCAGTGAACATGTATAATTATATCTACTGTAACAGTTTAAACTTGGAAATTGTAAGGTTGTTAATTTAGTAGGAATGATAAGACCAGTTTAGTAATCTACAAAAATTAAAATCTTTCACAAATACATGTAGTTTATTTTAAAATTGTTTACATTTATAATCTTTTAATTTTTTTCTGTATTTTGATTTTAAAAAGGAGAAAATTTTGTTAAATTTATATTTAATAAATTATTATTATATTTCATGGATATCAAGGAGATATATCTATCACTGTAGCATTGTTTCTTTTTCCCTGTTCTTGACAATTATTTATGACAGTGTTATGTCATTTTGCAGAATTTGTATTTTATCTGAAATCAGAAGTACTCTGTAAACTCATAAAGTATGAATTGATGTCACTTAGAATTCATCTTTATTTTGTTCTGTCTGATATTTCAATTAAGATTCTCAGACTACCTAATCCAATGATTGAGCTTATGTCCATGAAGTGTAGAAATAGGCCATCTTTAAAAAATGTTTGGTTGTCGGCCTCTCCAGACCGACTAACTAAAATGACCAGACTGAAAACTTTTTTTTCAATGCAGGGTTATATTTTATTTCTTTTTATATTTCTTATCCCCCTTAAAAATGTGGATGAAGATTTTCTCATCTACCAACCCAATAATTTTACCCTGAGTCAAGAGAGGGCAAACAAACATTACTTTAAAGATAGCATTTCTACTCTTTGAAGTGAAGAAATCATTTAATTATAAAAACAGCAGCTTCGTGGATGCAATGCTTACAACATTTCACTCAAAAAATGGCATACATGTATAATGACAGTCACCAGCCATAACTGAATAAAGATGTTTTGCTACAAAGATGTCTAGAAGTTAAAACATGTTTGAATAACTAAATCAGTATGAGGTTAGATTCATAGGCTTTTAATTAGTTGCAACATCTTCTGAAGTATGTTTATATACATATACATGTACTTCTAAAGGTGTTGCAGTATAATTCATAGACAATTTCATCAGAATATTAAGATGTAAAGATTGCCATAAATACTAGAGTTCTTCCATGGAATAAATTTTTAGACCATCATGTAGCACAGGAGGAGTTTTATTTTGAATATTTGTGGCCAATTTATGACTAAAAACAATATCAAAAACAACATTTAGTCTTTAAAATTCACCATGACAAGGTGATATCAATGTTGTCTTTAAAAGTGTAGAAAAAGCCTGATTTTTATGTTCAGAACCCATATATAGCACCTGTTTCCATGGAAATAATATTGGGGACATACATATTTTTATAGTTCAAATTAATGAAAATGATCAAATTAATAACTTCATGGATTTTGATGGAATCGGTAGATATGTAAAATGTTGATTTTTATATTTTTGTTGCCATGGCAACGGTTTCACTTTATCAAGGAAATTTGAAAAATCTTCTTTTTTACCTTAATTTTCACATTTTTGATAACAGAAAATTAAAAGTTTAAATAATAGAAGCATGGATTATGCTAATTCAGGTCATTTTAATTATAAAAAATTGATAATTTATAAAATAAATCAATTTTTTCAATGAAAATAATATTCGAGGTGAAATATGAAATACGTTAAATTTGGCGTCTTTTACTAAAAATATGGGACGGGCAATATCTTTGAAAATCATATTAAATGATGAAGCTAATCTCCCTGAATAAATTGATATATAGCATGTGTGCATATTGAAAAAAATAGAAGTTGGAGGGAGACGCAAACCTTACCTTAACAGTTTTATTGTGAGTTCAAATATAAATGAGATCTTTCTCAGCACTGCTAAGTTTATATGATTTCCTTGTATTGTGAGTTTACGTGACTTATTTGTAGTATAGTGAGTTTACAGTCACTGAGATCTTTCTTGTATTGTGAGTTTAAAAACACAAGATTTTTCCCAGCACTACTGAGTTTACACGACTTACTTGCTGTATCGTGAGTTTACAGTCACTGAGATCTTTCTCAGCACTGCCGAGTTTCTCTTTGACCTCTGTCTCGGTGACCTCCAGTTGCTGAGATCGAGATACGAGTGTCTTGATGTCACTCTTGATCTTCGTGATGTAAATCCTGGCCACCGTGTAATCCTCCTCCAGCTTGTCAGGGCTAGCCCCGCTAAACTAAAAATAGACAAACAGGATAACTCCTAAACTAAAAAAAGACAAACGGGAAACTCCTCAACTAAAAATAGACAAACAGGAAACTCCTTGACGTAAAATAGACAAATGGGAAACCCCTCAACTATAAAAAGACAAATGGGAAACTCCTCAACTAAAAATAAACAATCAGGAAACCCCTCAAATAAAAATAGACAAACAGGAAACTCCTCAGCTAGAAATAGTCAAATATAATCTTTTAACCAAAATTCAAAACAAATACATAAAAAAACTATCAATTTCTGGGCATATATTTCCTATAAGTCTATGTTGAAGTCACTGCCTCAACCTTTAACTGCAGAGGTTACATTTAATATTTAAGCGTTGCCCTTTTTTCTCTCAGTGATCACTTTTAGCCCATACAATGCTGTAACCAATGGACTCGAACCTTGAACTCGTTAGCGTTTCCGCCAACGATACTCCCGATCTCGGACATGTCCTTCATCAGACTCCCCATAATCTCCGTCATCTTCTTCCTCTGGTGAAGCGAGGAGTCCTTCATCTTCTCAAACTCTGCCTTGATGTTATCCAGCTCACTCTACAGAACAATAACATTATCACATGTGAGTAAACTCAGACCAGGATCAGAATGCAAATTTCTGTACTGCTATATCTATTAATTTTCTAGACACCTTATTTTCGCCAGATAGTCATTAACTCTCAATTATAAGCAAGACCCATTCACAATTCACAATCCAAAACATCAGTACATACGTACCAGTTTATATACATCAGTACATATGTGCCAGTCTCTGTTTAGTGTACATCAGTACATACGTACCAGTTTCTGTTTAGTATACATCAGTACATACGTACCAGTTTCTGTTTAGTATACATCAGTACATACGTACCAGTTTATATACATCAGTACATACATACTAGTTTATATACATCAGTACATACGTACCAGTTTATATACATCAGTACATACGTACCAGTTTCTGTTTAGTATACATCAGTACATACGTACCAGTTTCTGTTTAATACATCAGTACATACGTACCAGTTTATATACATCAGTACATACGTACCAGTTTCTGTTTAGTATACATCAGTACATACGTACCAGTTTCTGTTTAATACGTCAGTACATACGTACCAGTTTCTGTTTACTATACATCAGTACATACGTACCAGTTTCTGTTTAATACATCAGTACATACGTACCAGTTTTTTTTTAGTATACATCAGTACATATGTACCAGTTTCTGTTTGGTATACATCAGTACATACGTACCAGTTTCTGTTTGGTATATCAGTACATACGTACCAGTTTCTGTTTAGTATAGATCAGTACATACGTACCAGTTTCTGTTTAGTATACATCAGTACATACGTACCAGTTTCTGTTTAGTATACATCAGTACATACGTACCAGTTT
>PRKT01001011.1:112859-132960 GCA_003671525.1 Saccostrea glomerata | reverse complement strand
TTACCAATTACACAATATTTACGGTATCAAAATTATGTTACAACATAAAAGAACATGAATTAAAATTGTTTAATTCTTTCTCATTCTTTTTCAACCTTCAAGCTATTAATTGTCAGGGAAAATTCATCTCAAACACAAGCCAAATTATTTTCTTCTCTGCACCCAAGCGCTAATTTACACTTAATGGTGCCGTTTAATTGAAATTAAATTAATTGATACACTGATGTAAATCAAAGCCGCTTGGACAGGCTGGTTAAAAAGTTAATTTCACATCACTTCTTAATAAATTGGACAGTTTATAAATGTGATTAATTATGAACATTGATCAGGCAACAAGCGTAAGATAGCTTGGGTAATTGACACTTAATTTAGATTCAACACATTTTGGTAAAACACATTTATTATCAATGTACAATTAAACAATTAAACAAAAGAAGAAAATAAGATTGCTGATGGCTTCCTGTTGTTGTGTAATGTACTTTGTGAAATAAACAAACTTCCAGTCATCGCTCAGGTAAATGCGCTGGAGTGTGACTAATCCCCCTCAGTCAAGCCATTGTGTATAGATAAGCGACAGTGCATGGGCCACAGGTGTTGACAGGTGTTATCTTTTGTTTTGTTAATTGTCTCAAGGGTGAAAAAGGTGTGAAAAAAATATTACGGACGAAAATTTTCTATTATAGTAACCGAAGTACACACTTTTACCTATGATAATAACGTAAGAAATTAACATTGAATTATTAAGAAATGGTTTTGTGTTTTAAATATCTATGATAAAAAACGGCCTATGATGTAAAACAGGTATTAAATTAAACGGCTTGTACTGTATAAACATTGGAAAGATTTTTTCTTATTTTATCAATTCCAGAGATCATCTTAGAGATATTTCATGCATAGAAATAGTGAATGATGAGGAATTCTATTTATAAAAAAATCATAACTAAGGCCATGCAAAGTTAATTTCTTGGTTCTAAGGCTTTTTTTTCAAGAAATATGATGAGGGAGGGAGGCATTTTTTCTTACTTTTTAATGCCCCAAAAACATGATGAGACAGCTTTTACATCGAACAAAACCCTCAAAAAAGGATGTGAGAGTTGATTTGTTGTTTTTATTTTATCTATTTAGTGGCAATAAAGGGTCAATGTGGCACCCTTGGAAAAGATGAGGGAGGGCCCAAGAAACCAAAAACAAATTTTTTTTCGCCAAAAGTCCCCTATTTTTTACCTCGTCCTTTGCTGAGTCGTTATCGGCCTGTATCCGGGTCATCTCCTGCTGCAGGGAATCGTAGTCTCGTTTTCCCATCGTGATCAGGTCCTCCTGTTCCAGCATTTGTTCCTTCAATCTCTCTATCATCTGAGACAGTTCATTAATCTCCTCATCCTGATCAGAGAGAGAGAGAAAAGATCAATATTAGGCCTTTGTATTGTATACAGGGTTCTTTTTCCTCGTGTTCTTTTTGCCTTTTCACACTTGAAGACAATTTTACCCCTTTTAACCTGGCTTTTAACTTGGCACAGGGTTATTTTATTTTTTGCCCAGTGTTATTTTTTCTAGGGCTGGGCAATAATATCGATATTTCAATATATTGCAATACAATGACGAAAAATATCGTATCGCAATACGATTTTGAAATATCGATATATTGGCAATATGCTTAGATTAAGGAATTTTGTCACTAAATATAGAAATGAATGTATGAAAGTTTGTTATTAAGCCAAACAGTAAGACAGAATTTGTTTTGTGGGAACATTTTAGAGCATAACTTAAATGAAATCAACAAGATTTTTTTTCGCGCGTTGGTTATTTATCATAGTTATGAACATTCTGCATGTAAATAAAAGTAAATATAGTAAGAAAATGCCATTTAAATAACATTGAAAATATTGCAATACATATCGCAATACAGTTTAAAATATCGCAATATATCGCAATATATCGCAATACGAAATCTCGGGCCAATACCCAGCCCTAATTTTTTCCCTTTTCACACAATTTAACTTGGCACAGGGTTATTCTTGACCTGTGTTATTTTTGCCTTATCACACACTTAACCTCGTTTAAACTTGTCACTACACAGACCTTATCATCCAGCCTTTTTACTATACTAACCTTATCATCCAGCCTTTTTACTATACTAACCTTATCATCCAGCCTTTTTACTATACTAACCTTATCATCCAGCCTTTTTACTATACTAACCTTATCATCCAGCCTTTTTACTATACTAACCTTATCATCCAGCTGCTCGTAGAGCTTCATCTTCTCCTCCTCCAGCTGAGCCTTCGTGTTCTCGTCCAGTGTTGAGCTGACACTGGCGGTGAGGGCGGCGGGCGGGGGTGGTTTCTCTTCCTCCTGTAGTGACGCCGTGCTCACCTTCATGTCCACTTGTTCATCCAGCGTAACAGACTGACCTGATAATCAGAATCAAAGTACAGATTATTACATCCAGAGTAACAGACTAACCTGATGATCAGAATCAGAGTACACGTTATTACAAGAGGACATCGTAACAAGTAGAGCTTTTAAATCTGAATTTTAAATGCAAAATCACTAATTTATTTTCACAAAAGTTTATTAAAAGAAAATGAAATTTAATCACATCTAAAAATTTTATTTCTTTGAATAGGTGTTAAATATATTACATTTAGCATACAAGCATTGACAATCATTTACAATCATATCAGCTCTGTAGCTGATTGCTATAAGATAATCATTTGGAGAATTTTTTTCCTGGATCATTTTCTGGACAACCTGCACATAATGTGAGATACTCCACCTTAACCTTAGGCAAAGTTGTCAGAGGTTAGAAATTACTCACAAATGAAGCATTTTGAGAAAATCTATTAAAACTAAACCACTAGTGAAAAATAACTGACAATTGAGTTTTCTTTTGAGAAAACACTGACAAGTGCACAGCAGTGAAAAACAACATGACACTGACAAGTGCACCACAGTGAAAAACCACTTACCACTGCGCCACTTTTGGAGCTCGGCCTGACATTTCTCCAGCAGTCCTTTGTATCGCGCTGCTTTCTCCTTCTCTTTCTCATACCTCTTCTTCCATTCCTCCGCTGTCAGCTCTTCATTGACAGATACAATGTTCTTAATCGTCTTAGCTCTAGTAAAAAAATAAAACTATAAAGAATAGGCTAGACTTAACTTGTCAGCTGTTGACCAGACAAGATTGTTCACAAGACATGTTGGATATTTTAAAATGCTCGCATTTGGTATGTTTCAGAGCATACTCATATAATGCAAACTCATCATTCAAGAAAACACCAAGACACCATATGCTAAAATTCTCTAAACTTTTAAGTTGTTTAACCCCTTCACTTCCGTACCGGTCAAATTGACCGGTGGCGCGTTAAAACACGACTTCGCGAAAATAAGATCTCCGTATCTATTTTGTGGTAGCATGAAGGTATATAAGCTATATATCATCTTTTTGGAAATTTTCTCTTCTTTTAAAATATCTAAAAAGATTATAACGTGATTGCCGGTATTTAATCGATTTTACGTTGTAAAGACAAACGAGACTTTTTGAAAATGGCGTAATTTTCCAAAGCGATTGCCGATTTTCCAGACGATTGACAATTTTTTTCCTGATTAACTTTATAAGAAAGTATGGTATATTCTAAAAGCATATTTTCTCTACTTTTAAAATATGTAAAAATTATTGTTATTACTTTAAAGTATATTTTAAAAACAAGGATTTTCTTGCACTTATGTGTTTTTTCTAGATTTTATTCGTAATATTTAAACAAAGCTCAGTTTTACATTTATTTCTGTGTTGAAATAGGGAAAACAAAATAAAGCTGGTAAAAGTAGAGAAAATTTCCTTTCCAACAAGCCCTTCTAGGCCTTCTTACGCTCAGTATTTTCTTAATTACGATAATTTGAATTTGTGACCTTCGCATAGCTTTTATGGAAAAATCGGTCAATATTTACATATAACGTCAAGGTCGATATTGTTGCGTCTTACTCGAAACAACAAATTCTTTTATAAGAATTTTTTGACCATTTAAATATATTTTTTACTGAAATAAATGCATAATACAAAAAAAATAGATTAAAAAAAAACAAATTATACTTTCGTTCTGCCTTTTGTGTTCAGTGAATATTGATTCAATTATCTACATGTAGGCCCTAATGATGTATTTTTCATGAAGTGATATACAATATTGATAAAAATTGTAGATTTCCGAAACGCCGGTCTTTACTAAAAAAAAATCAATCAGATTTTTAAAATATTGTTGTATCTTGTTATACTGTATTTGCAATTTGATTAGATCTATATTTTAACAACACAAAAACTCGTATTTATAAATAAATACGACTAATCACTGTATGAGTTAATACGAATTGAAAAAACCACGTGTTTCCGCTGTGATAGCTGTAAACAAAAACATGATCCGAAATCTGAACCGTGAACGTCAATTTTCATGATTATTCACAGCGACGAAGATCCTCACATCAATGAATCAAATAACACGGACATGCCTTTGGTATTAGCAGGTGAGAATACGTGTATATTGACTGAAAAGTTTAAGATTAAAACGCATTAGTTCACGTTCTAAAGAAAACTAAATGTACACATGTACTAGATCTTTATGTTTCAGTGTGCGTGTTTCGTATCGTTCAGCCAATTTTGCATTGTTTTTTAACTTTGATGCTTTTGACAATCACTCGTAAGTTCAAAGTAAAATCAAAGTTGTCATAATAATGGATAGTTGTTTTCAGCATTAATGTACCAGTGTGTACATGTACAACTTTCACATTGAAATTTTAGGGTGCTTTCACCATATGCAACAATACTTTCATCTGTGAATACCCACTTTCTAAGCCCACCATGAACTACGAAGGTCAATTAATACTCGTATGTAAGGACACCAATGAACAGGTAAATTTTTGTTTTGGTATTGAAAATTTCTGTATTTCTAAAATTTCAAAAAATAAAGTCTCATGATATCGCATTCATACAAGTTTATAAACATTTGATTTATATTTTGAAAAATAAGTGTTTTAAACACATAATACTTAATATGATGCTTGATTTTTCATACAGACACATTATTTAAACATGTTACAGCAAAACTCGGTTAGTACGAACACGGATATTGCGAATTTACGGATATAGCGAAGTCATCTTGGATCCCCAGCTATATAAATTTAATAGATTTCTTAAACGGTTATAATGAATTACGGATATAGCGAAGTGATTTCATAGGTCCCAGTGACTTCGTTATAACCGAGTTTTGCTGTATATCTGTCTGAATGAATGCCGAGATATGGAACAAGCTGTTTTTATAGACTGCTGTTGTATTTCCAATCTGCATAAAGTATGTGGTTAGCATTTCCATTTTCTCAATTTTTCAGACACTTTCCAATTATGGTACATCATAAACATGGGTGGTCAAGCTCACTGGATGGTTTATCAACACTCCCATGCTCACAAACAGCCTTGCCCCAGGAATTTTGCCCTGAACTAACATTGCAGTCTATTGTCTCCTTATTTTACAACCCTGGCAGCCATGCAGGTATGAAATCTATGAAAGCAATGAAGGGACATAGAATTTTTAAAATTTATAAAAGTAAACCGAGTTCTTGATTTATACAATCCTTTCTCTTGGATTGACAATCTGTTATAACAAATTGCCAATTCATTCTCACAGATTATCAATTCGTTCCCTCAAATTACACAATCCGTTATCTCAGATTGTATAATTCATTCTCTCAGTTTAAATGATTCATTCCCTCGGAATGTAAACCCTTCCCATGATTTCGTTTAAATTATTTATATGTACATATTGGATATGGTAATACATGTTTAAAAAATAGAATATTGTAGTATTTAACATCCTAACTTTTATTACATATTACGGTCCAAAATGAGAAAAATACATGAACATTTTCAAATCCATGTGCTAGTACTGATATTTGTACAACAAAAAATCTTACGAGGTTTTTGTGTTACTTGTATATTAGAATAATTGAAAGTCCTAGATAGTAAAAGTGAATATGGGTCCTGTGTAATCATAATATTTCTAAAATAAATATACGTTGAATTAGTTATGAAAGAGGTTGGAAACAACCGGTAGCTGAAACAAAATAAATAGAACGCACTTATTGATTAAAATGGTTGGATGTATCTGTACATATATGTAATGAAATTCAAGAGCACATATTTCCAAAATCATCATGATCATAAGACTGACGTTGTAACAAATCGAGATGTTGAATTATCAATCTGTGAAAACAAATTACCGGTATGTAATTCAAGATCTCAAATTATGAATCAAGGGGGTGAATTAGTAATCCTTAAGATCGGATTGTGTAATTCGAGATCTCATATTATAAATCGAGGGAACAATTTAGTAATCCGTGGGATTAGATTGTCTAATTCGATTCGATATCATCTTTTACTTTTTTGAAAAATTTACGTGTCCCTTCCTGGCTTTCGTAGCAATCTAATGCCAGATTTTTTTACATGTTGCGATAGCGTAAACAGAGGTCTGGCTTTAGTCAGATTGCCATATATGCTATTTGTTTTAGTTCAGTAATTTTACCATGATGGTTTACTACAAGGTTGTTAAATTATCAGTCCTGATACATTGACTTAACAATATCATTTAACTACTTGGATCACATAATGAATACAATTTTAATTTTAAAAGGAAAATCAAATAAATGTAGTAATTTTAGCATTCTTAATTTTATTTATAAATATAAATTTATATATACAATGACATGTATCTGTTTCAAAATACTTAAATCTTTTACAGGATAGAAGCTGATCACTTGTACTTGACAGCAAATAATAATGTCTTGGACAAGTCAAAGAATTTCCTCCGGTCTTACAGAGAAATGACAGTTGATAAAAGAATGGTGGACACAAAGTAAAAGTGCTCTTCAACATTTTGTTGAAGATTTCAGTCTGATTTGGAATTCATCTTGCAATATTTCTGTATTTGTATATTTGGATATAAGCGTCAAATTTTCAACTTATTGACTAAACAGTTTTGCATTAAATATTGCCAATGCTATCTATTATTATTATTTCCCTCCAAGATAACATGTCAAGTCTTTATTGTACCCCTTAAGCTCTGTTATACCAGAAAAATCTTGTAATGAAATCATTTAGTTTTTTTTTCTTGTTAAATTAAATCCATGAAAATAAAGATTATTTTTAATGTCATCAAGAGAATGGATTTCTTGTTTAACAAAAAGATAGTATACATGTTTTGCTAGGGCTTTGTAAGAAGCAGACCAGAATTCTTTGCTTGCAAATTTTGTCATTCGCCATTTTTATTACGTCAACTATTAGATGATTTATCCATGTTTGAAGCATTTCAAAATTGATATTTACTTACAGTTTAAAGCAGAATTCTGTACTGATATGACCTTGACCCCCTGAAGAACAAGAGTGTCAAGGTCAATTTTTAATACAAAAATGTTCTTTCATCTTTATGGCCCATATCTTACAAACAATATCATGAAATATACAAAAAGTGTCTAGAATGTGTCCAGAATGTGAAATAACAAACATGTATATAGCCAAAAACTTTAAAATGATGTTGCTTAGCAACCACTTAAAGGTCATTAAACAGATATTTGAACTAAAATGATGCATGGATATTGCAGTTCTGATCCCTTCTTGAGAGTATATTCAGAATTTTCCATTTCAGCATCCATTGTGTAAAATTATGGCAAGAATATTGAAAAGTGTTGAAAAAAATTGATGAAACTTTTGCACTTATTTGACCTTTGACCTCCTAAAAATAGTTCTAATGAGGTCAAACTTTAAGACAATTTATCTGTTGTATGTCCCTTGTAATTTTATGACCTCACATCTAACTTTTATATGTGCTGGGATGCATAAATGTGTCTAGGATTAGTAAAAAATGAAAATTTCTGCCCGAAAATTAAAGAATTCTGTGTTGCTTAGCAACCCCTTTTAAGTAGTTATATGCAGAATTGAAAAAAAAGTTTATGTGTTTCATGTAGTACAGTATAATGCTCTTTTGTGGGTATATCCCAAATTTCCTATTTCAACATACATCATACTTAATATTTAGCTTAAAGATGAAAAAGTATCAAAAAATTCCATAAAATTTTGCACTTAATTGACCTTTGACCTCAATTTTTACTAATAAGGTCAGTGGTTAAGTATCTAAACAGTCATAAAATATCATCTTTAAGAAATTTCCTACAAAATGATATGCATTATGCCTAGCTTTCCCCTTGGATAAAAAAGTTAGAAATAATTTAATAATGCCATGTCAAAAGGCCTCCAAAATCACGTAAAATGCGCCGGAAGAGAAAGGGTTAATAATTATAGACTATCATTACAATTAGCTATAATAATGTATCTTACCGCTGACCAAAGAGCAGGGTAGATTTGGTTTCAGATTCATTAAAGGAGGCGGGGGAGCAGCAGATGACGACGGTCGTCCGGGCGTTTCCTCCCAAACTCTCCTGGAGGATACGTGTCAGCTTACTGTCTCTGTACGGCACGTGACTCTTCTGTAGATTACAACATAATAGAAGTTAACTAACCATAGATATCATGATTATACCATAAACACTCAAATAGGTACTGTACATGGTTCTTCTGTAGATAATATCATAGCAGTTAACTAACCATAGATATCATGTTTATACCATAAACACTCAAATAGGTACAGAACATGGTTCTTCTGTAGATATCAACATCATAGAAGTTAACTCACCATAGATATAATGTTTATACCATAAACACTCAAATAGGTACAGAACATGGTTCTTCTGTAGATATCAACATCATAGAAGTTAACTCAGTATGATTAGACTCGGAAGTAAAGTTTGTATCATAAACACACAAACAGGTATGGAACATGGTTCTTCTGTAGATATCAACATCATAGAAGTTAACTATCCATAGATAGAAGTTAACTCAGTATGATTAGACTCAGAGGTAAAGTTTATACCATAAACACATATTACAGGCCAATTACATCATAGAAGTTAATTAAGTACGATCAGACTCAGATATAAAGTTTGTACCATAAATACACAAATAGGTACGGAACATGCTTCTTCTGTAGATAACGGTTGGTTGACAATATTTACAGAATTTTATACAGTAGAGACTCGCTATTACGGTGACGGTTTTATACGATAGAACGCTTATTACGTTGTAAATTCAAAGCACAAAACCATTTCTTAACAAATCTATACAAAAAAGAACCGTTTATTACGTTGTCCAAAAACGCCAGGTCTCAGTATTACGATGTAAAAATTCTGTCAAAAATTTTTTCACCCCGTGTTTATTCAGTGTTGATTGCTGGTAGACACTTAATGAGACGCTAAATAAACATTGGAACACCTGTGCTTTGAGAGAGTGTTAACTTACAGGGCAGTTAGGTGATTAGTGCCGCTTGATTGCACCCACCTGGACTGTTCCAGCGAGCCCAGCAGATTTGGAGACGTGCCAAAACCATTGTTAAACAATTTAAAGTTAATTCATAAATCTAGCTTCTTCTTTATCTATCGCTGTAATCTTTTTTAGAATTATTTTATTCTTTATCTCATACTAAGTTTAATAAATTAATTTAATAAATAAAAGGTTATATTTAATATAATGCATGTATGCTGTACACAGGTACACATAATGTGTAATTTCGTTTGCGTATAAACTGCTTGAATAAACAGCTTGGGTATCAAACATAATTTGGACAAAATTAGAACTCCACTACAAACGTTTTAACAGCTTGGGTAGTGGCTTGGACTACCTCTCAGTTGTCAGCAGAAATACAAATCAATAATTGCTGAACTGCTAATTGACCTCTGTTCAGTAATTAATTAAAAAATTATTTTGACAGATTGCTTGTCTATTTACTTTGACCTTTTTATTTGAATAAAAAAAAAAGTTGCTGTTTATTTAGAAATGACTTTTAATTGAATACAAAGAGAATAAAATAATCAGAATTTTGGTTGTTCTTTATATAGATATGTCTATAACTACAAAGACATTGAAATTTTCACGAACGCATTATCTGGACAGAAACGAAAGTGAAAGTATATGTTACAGAAAATGGCGGCAATTAAAAGAAGATTGTCCAAGTTTCTATTAAAAAATGTGCTCTATGCTTTTACTTTGATGGAAAAAGAAGAAATAGCATCATGGAAATAATTTCTAAAGATAAGTAATCAATGAATTAGGTGTATATAGCATATTGGTAAAGAATTTGAGCATAAAAAGGAAATAGAAGGAGAAAAATACACCCCCTAATACAATCACACGTTTTCCAAACGATGTTTTACTGGATTTTATTGGGAACTTTTATTACGTTGCCCTCGGTATTACGATATTTTATCGTTACAAAGTGAACATCGTAATAACGGGGTTCTACTGTATCAGTATTTTGAAACTTATATGTGTGTGCTCACATTGCCGTCAGCCAGGGCAGCTATGACATTTCCCAGAGCTGATAACGATTTGTTGATATTTTTAGCCTCGTCCAACACTGCACCCTCAGCTCCTGTCTTACTGACCTGAAGAAATTAAAAACTTGTAGATTAATTTATAAATTAACATGAAAAAAAGAAGCACATCGCTCACCAGAATAACACTTTGACCATTCTGTTCTTTAACAGATTTCCCCCCATTGTAATAACTATTATGACCCCGCCCTTCCCCTAGGGTCATGAATCAGGGCTCAACATTAACTTTTTTTCCTACTTGTCCATTCGGACAAGTGACCAAGACATTTACTTGTCCGAATCTCAACTTCACTTGTCCAAAAATTTTCAATAAAGTTCAATAGTTTCAACTTGAAAATTAAAATTAAGTCCATTTTATTTACACGTCATGCGCTTGATTGATTCTTGATGTTATTGATAAATACCGGTACAACAGACACATAAAACGAAATTTAATTTAGGCTTTCTCTCCTGACAATAACGTAAATGTCCACAAGTGAACCTGTCAACATCAAACAATATTCACACTTCGGTTCGTATCTTCCATGACTTTTCATTTTAGTATGCAATTAGTGAACTTCGATCCCGATCGAATGTGAACACAATATTAATATAGCGATACATATCGGGATCGAAATTAGATTTTATGTACAGCTTCCGTCTTGAGACTACCGATTTAGCTTTCAACAGTCGTTCTTTTTATCATTTAGAGACCCCTTTACATTAAAATGCACTTGTCCAATCGGACAAGTGCCCAGCAATATTCACTTGTCCGAATTTATTTTTCATTGGTACCGGACAAGCGGACAAGTGTTAATGTCAAGCCCTGTGAATATTAAGAATATATACACTACCCCAGGCAGCCTCCATATAGGTACAAGATATTGTTTCTTTTTCTACCACACAATCAAATTCCCTTGAACTAATAAATTTTCTTCAAATCAGGAAAATTTGGCCTTACAAAAGTAAGTGGTTTTATAGTGTTTACTGCCATTTAAGATACTTACTTTTTCACTTCCAGCCAAGTCCACTAAGTACAGTTTGCCGTTCAGTTTCTTCTGGTTCTCCAGATTTTCCTGTTTCACGTTGATAAGGAACACGCTGTGTGAGCGAGAGCTATGCTCATTCATATCTACAATACAAAACATATATTAACAGGAGAGAGGAAATTCTGTAAATGAACTTCCCGTTATCTAGGAGGAGTTGCTCATACATGTATCTGTAAATATACAGTAGCAACTTCTTTACGTAGACACTAGTGTTTCCTTAGCAAACTGTCCCGATTAACGAAACATCCCAATTACTAAAATAAACTTTAATTTGGTAATATATGTACAATGCATTGTCAGAGTGGATGTGCCATATGGGAATAGAATATGTTTTTATTTACATCTCTGCATAAATCTAAGTCTCCTTATAAATACATTGATATTGAAGCTCTGAGGTATAATAGTGTAAAACAGTTATTATCAATAGAGCCAGGGGCTTTATAAACAATACATTTTGAGCAGCTTTTAGAGGAGTCTTTGACTTTAAGGTCATAATTTTACTCATTTATAAAATGAATATTTATTGTAAAATGACCCTTGAAAATTGAAATAAACGACTTACTGGTGACGACGACATGGCGTTTAGCTTTTACTTAATCGTGATGGCAACATGATGTTTAACTTTTACTTACTGGTGACGGCGACATGGCGATTGGCTTTTCCTTCATCAATGGCTTCCATCACTTCCTCTGGACTCGACACAAATCTCTCTGTGGCTCCCTGTTTATAAATTTACAGTATCATTATGTTAGGATGCATGAGAACTGAATCTGTTTTATTCAATTAAAATAATAAATTCCTTTTTAAATCTGATTAAAACAAAACTTTATCTCAATATCTCATCACACATGTCACATCAAGACAAATCAATTCACTTTTCCAAAGTTGCTGGCTCTATAAATCTGGAATCTTGCAATATCAATGGGAAAACATTTCTAACCACTTTTACCATGTTTACCATCTATCTACCAGAAGAATTGTGCTTTGTTACCTTGACATAGGGAACTCTATTCTTGTCTTCATGTACTGACAAATTCACCTTGGAAACTGGACAGAAATAAAAATATATTAAGTCATTTATCACATACTTAATGAAAATATTTAAATCTTACGTCTCATGTAACTTGTAAAGGAAGTACATGTACCAGTGGTAGAATGGAGATTCTTAGACATGTATGTTAGATATTGAATTCCCTCTCCTTTAGAAAATATGCATGCAATATAAGTATAATATCATTCTTGTATGCTCAGATCACCACCACCCTCTTTTTCCATGTTTGATATACAGTGAAACTTCTCCAAACCGGCCCCCTAGAAACCGGTTCTCCCTGAACATCGGCCTAATTTATAAGTCCCGGCAAAATTTTTAACATTTCTTTACACATAAACTCTCATAAAACTGGCCACCCCTGAAAACCGGACACAGGCCACTTTTCCAAGCACGAAAGTTAAGAAACATAGGAAATTTCCCCTCATCATACCGGCCACTTTTTGATTGCAAGAAATATAACTGTCATTGGCCAGAGGGGTAATAATGACTGGCCGGAGGTGTGAAAAATAGCCTATCCACCAGAAGTCAGAGGTGTGAAAAACTGAAATGGCCTCATAGGGTTTTCTATTGTTTAACTGTTTTGAAGGGGTAGTCACCTTGCCAGGCTACGTAAATGGCCAGTCTTAGTTGTGAACATATGATTAAGCATCAATTAAACTTGAATTTATAAAATATCAAGCAACTAGTGAATTTAAATCACAGAATGAATCAACAAATTATCGCACGCCATATTGCATAATCTTTTTAAATACACATAAGCGGCCTTAGAAATGGACACTGTTAAAAAATGCTAAGAAAGAAAATCAATTAAAATGTTTTATCAAAATATACATTTCATAATTAAAATAACAGAAGTTTTGCTCAGAAATATTTTAATTATTTACTTTTACTTTTAATAAAATTCAGCATGTATGTCGAATTTATCCTCACTAATAATAATTTACATTTTTTTTTAGACTTTTAGAATACATTACGTGTCTGCCAATAATTAATTAAAGTTGACAGATGATTATAACAGGCACCATTTATATATTTTTCCTAGCATCTGTCTCATAATTCTGCAATTCTTCAGTATATGTTAGATTCTCAGGAAACCGGCCACCCCTCTACTCCGGCCATTTTAATCAGTCCGGCAGCTGGCCGGTTTAGAGAAGTTTTACTGTAATACTTTAGTTAACATAAATTTTTTTATCCCCATTGACAGAAATCTTTAGGTGTTTTGTTATCTTTCATACTCACTGTCCAGCAAATCTCGGATCTTATCCATGTAGATCTCAAAATAGGACACCTAGAAAACAAAATAAAAGCGAGGATAAAAGAATATATCAGCTAAAGATTTACTTAATCATAACAGTTACACCTCAGGTACACATAATCAAATAAGTAAGACCACTTGAACATTCCCCTTTCTCACCATTGGATAACTACATGTACTTGTATTCTGTATCTGCCTTTATCATGCCCTGTCCAATATAATCACCAACACATCATCCCTAAATTAGTTTTTATACAGTCACCTACTTTGATGTGGAATTCCAGATTTTCTTCCATTCCGTAAATGTAACTGAAGATGTCCTGCACGATCCTTGGAATAATTCCGTGCATTTTGTCATTTCCCAGTACACCCTGTCCAGAATGAAAACAGTAAATACTTAAAATAGTCAGCATAAAATAACAATTAATTACATGTTTTACATGTTTAAATCTCCCTTGTATGAGCTGAAAGCATGTATTTTTTTCTCTCATGAAGTGTTCCTACAAAGGTAATAACTCTAAAATGGTCAATAAACTATTTAAGATTCCCACCTCCATGGTATGTGTTTTGCCGGAGGATGTCTGTCCATAGGCAAAAATGGTTCCATTGTATCCGCCCAATACATCTGAAAGAAAGGATCTCAATAATTAAAATGATTAACATGTGTTAAGATAGCAAAATAAAGTACAATAAATTGATCTTAATAACCTTGAACTGGACTGGTTTAACTTTTCATTTAAACTTGTTAACAGAAGTAACAAATTAGTACTAGACTTATTCATCAACTGGAATCCTGACAATGTGAATAAATTATGGCTGGTTTATTGTACTATAGGTGTGTCTATAGGAATTGAACTTGAAATAGGAGGAGACATTTTACAAGTAGAAAACTGCCTTGGGTTCCTCCCTTTGTGGGTATGGACGGGACAAAGCCAGAATAAGTGGAAGATAAATATCGGACAGGGAAATTCTCTGGCCCCCTGGGTCTTAATCATGCACAACCTTGACATGTATACTTTTTTGTATGCAGTCATAAACTTTTACCATGCAATTTCTCACATCAGTATAAATTATTTAAAGAGCACTCCAAGTCGAAAATGCACAGATTTCTGTCTGCTTATAGAACAGAAATAGTAAGATTTCACTGTAATCACATTAACTTTGTCTCAATACAAACTGGCAAAAAGAGGCTTAGCCTCTGTCTAGTAAGATTTAACACTAACTCTGTCTTGATACAAAGCGGCTACAATAGGCTAATAAAGTAATAGTAAGAGTTTTTACAGTAACTCTGTCTCAATACAAACCAGCTACAATAGGCTAATAGAGAAATAATAAGTGTTTTTACATTAACTCTATCTAGATACAAACCGGCTACAATAGGCTTGGCTGCTGTCTCGTAGACCTGCTCCTGAGTGACATTGGGTTTTAAAACTCGGTCAAATACAAACAGCTTCCCCTAAAGTAAACCAATAATCAAAATGAAAAACATTAACTAATTAACTTTGACTGATATTCAGCAGCATGCATGAAACTTTTAACAAAATTAAATACCAAACTAATTGAATGAATGAATATATCTCATCATGATGATCGATTGACAATTTGACATCATATGCAGTGATATATGCCCCCCCCCCTTTATTAGGTAACTGTAAGCAAAGTCCATTGTGCAATTTTTAAACATCCAATTGATCAAATATTCAAGTATCAGAAAATGTATGATACTACATACTGATATCAGAATTTAAAGAGACGCTTTCCACCCCTTCCGCATATCTGAGGTAACTGTAACCCCACCCATATTTGAGGTTACTGTAGTCTGTAATTTCAGCAAAATGAGTAGAGACTAAAATTTTGATCTGACGTCGGGGCAAAAAAAAAAACAGAATCACCTTTTGCTGGATTGGTCTGAGAAGTCAGACCAAAATTTCAATCTCTACCCATCTCGCTGAGATTAAGGTGACTGTAACCCGCCACCCACCCATATATTTCATTTTTTATATATATACCTTTTGATAATTAATCAATAATATTATACCCATTCATGTAGTCTGTTTGTCAACGACGTGAACACTTACGCCACAGTTAATGGAATCTTCTGTCGGAAACTTCACCACGAACTTACTCCCGGCTTTTTCTTCCGAGGAGTTTAGAGGTCGTATCCGACAGACGACTTTGATGCCGCATTCGTCAGCCGGCGTCGTCATGTTTGACCAGGACGATGGCTGCAGTCCGAGTCTTCTAGGAATCTAATTATGCATCGATCTCATCAATATGATAGAAACTCAGTCCATCATTATAATTCAAACGCATACGAGACCTTTTTAAATAATAACAAACTGACTAAAATGAGAATTTTTTAGAGAAGATCTTGAAGTGGAATGTTTAGAGAATTAGAAATACGGAAGGGTGTTGCCTTGCAATCCTTGAAAACGGTGGATCGGGTCCAAGTTTTTATCACATAACGTCTGCTTCGAATCCCGTAATCAATGTCAGAATTGCATGGTGGAAGATGACGTGATTTATTGATTGTGGGGAACCTCGTGTATTTGTGACATCTTACTATGATTTTTCAAGAGAACTTCCGAACGAATTTTCGGCATAATGCAAATTCCGGTACCAGACAGCTTGTACACAAACATTTCGCGTGCGACTAAATTTTATTCGCCAGTCATTAAAAAAAGTTATACAAGTACAAGCTTTCTTAAAATGCTTGTATGACGTAAGCAAATTTATTATTATATGAAAAACTAAGAAAAGTTGTATTCAGTGTGATCAACATAATTCTGAGTCCAAAATAAATTATTCTGCTAATAAAGAAAATAAAGTTCAAACCATTTGTATTTACATAAAATAAAACTCGGATATGTGAATTTATTCTATAGATTTGTACTATATTACTTATAATTCTCTTTTCTTTTTCATGGCCGTAAGATACATGAAGAGAAGGGGAACCTCCCCTTTATTTTGCCGATATAATTATATGATAAAGAAAACATACCGGTATACTTATATACTTCATGCTTAAGGGAGAGGGCTGAAAGCCCTGAAAAAGACCGAGCCTACTGCCCAATCCACTTTACATTACCATCAGTGAATAAAATATTGTTTAGGTTAATCCTTCATGCTTGTGCCCCAAAGGTCATGTAAACAATAATAATCATATTAACTTATTGGCTTGATAAAAAATCCTATTAAGTGCCCCCCCCCCCCCTTGAAAATTTTGGTTGTGCGCCCCTTCCCCGTGACATTTTTTTCCGATTACCTTTTCGCAAATAATAGATAAAACCAGTGCTTTAAAACAAAAAAAGTTACATCACACACATATTACACTCTGTAAAATACTTTATTGTTATGAATGAGCTAACATAATATTTCCATATAAACATAAACAAGCAAATTCAAAGAATTGTGGTCCCCCGCTTTCGGTGTCTTTTTGGGTGAGATGTCATTTTTTTTTTTTTGGACATTTTGCGTATAATATGAACGCCATATCATAAGTCATCTATTTAGAGATTATAACTGAACTCCAAGGTCAAAGGGTTAACGTTCTTGTATCCAATGAAAAGTCTTCTCAAAAGGATTACATACGTGAAGTATGAAAGCCCTTGCCCTTATCATTCAAAAGTTATTGTCAAGCTTAAAGTTTTCTCATAAGTACTAAAAATCTCCAAGGTCAAGGTCAAAGGTTGTTGGTATCAAATGTAAAGTCTTACCACAAGGAATACATATGTGAAATATGAAAGTTCTGGTATCTACTGTTCAAAAGTTGTGGCCAAGATCAAAGTTTTTGAAAAGTAGGTCAAACTCCAAGGTCAAGGTCCAAGGGGCATTCAATGAAAGGTCTTCTCACAAGAATTATATATGTGAAGTATGGAAGCCCTTGCTCTTTTTAAGTACGGAAATCTCCGAGGTCAAGGTCAAAAGGTAAAAGTTGTTGGTATCCAATAAAAGGTCTTTCTACAAAGAGTATATATGTGAAATATGAAAGTCCTGGTACCTACCATTCAAAAGTTATGGCCAAAGTCAAAGTTTGGAAATTTTGTGTAAAATTGGGTCAAACTCCAAGGTCAAGGTCAAAAGGTCGAATTTGGTGGTACCCAAAGAAAGGTCTTGTCTTAAGTAATACACATATGAAATATGACAGTCATAGCTCCACTAAATCCAAAGTTATGGGCAAGGTTAAAGTTTTTGTGACGGACTGACAGACTGACGGACAGCTAGACGGACGGACAGACGAATGAGATTTAATGTCCCCTCGCTTTCGCGAAAGCGGGGGACAAAAAGTTTATCGTCTTCACAGGAACGTAGCAACAGTGCATGGGGAGAGAGAGGGGGCTTTTCCACCTACTTTTCCCATTTGATTTGCCAATTTATTATGGATTTTCCCTTTATTTCCCGAACATGACAAGGAGCACACGGTGGGTGTGACCGATCGAAAGGGGATGCTCACTTGGGTGGACTTTTTAAAGTTGGAAGGTTATCAACCTGGATATAATACTTAATTGTATGAATTACCTTAAAGTTTTTTTTCAAATCAAAGGAAAATAAATCTTCGAACCCGAAAATTCTATTTTGATAAATGGGTGGGGTTTCATTTTGTTTTCACAACCAAATTTCTTTATATTTTACAACAGAAGTCTTTTACTGAACATTTTGAATTATAGTAAAAATACAACAAAAAATTGGGACTTTCTTCTCTCTCTCTCTCTCTCTCTCTCTCTCTCTCTCTTTGCAAATCCAAACGCGGGGGGAGGGGGGGGGGGTTGCAACCCCCGTAGCCCTCCTCTGGATCCGCCACCGAGTCACACTTAGGGGCTTATCTTCCGGATCCAATGACTTCGACGGGGAAAAAACTGGGACTTTGACAAAAAAGTTCGAACTATACCTTGAGTTCTTTCTCGAAGCAG
Organism: Saccostrea glomerata; assembly: GCA_003671525.1. Classification (NCBI taxonomy): domain Eukaryota; kingdom Metazoa; phylum Mollusca; class Bivalvia; order Ostreida; family Ostreidae; genus Saccostrea; species Saccostrea glomerata. The sequence continues at coordinate 114,234 of PRKT01001011.1, read as the reverse complement.
TGAGATATGCTTTCTTGATGCATGAAAAAATCTGGGATCTGCCTTAAAATTCTCAATGAAAAAAAGAAATATCACATCTCTCTGATAAAAAGGGGACCTAGCTACTTTCTTCGGAGAAAATAAGAGATACTTAAAGTCTTCTATGAGAGAAGAAAAAACAACTTGTGATCTGTCTTACTGAGGAAAAAAGTGTGATAAGACTTCTCCATCATGGGCATCGGAAGCAAATTGAAAGTGGGATGAAATTGGGGGGTATATACTAGTAGTTTTTGTTATGTCCGTCTGTCTGTCTAGCTGTCTGCAAAAACTTTAATCTTGCCCATAACTTTTAAATCAGTGGAGCTACGACTTTCATATTTCACATGTGTATTCTTTGTTACATGACCTTTCTTTGGGTACCATCAAATTGGCCTTTTGACCTTAGAGTTTGACCCTCTTTTACACAAAAATTTTAAACTTTTACTTTGGCCATATCTTTTGAACAGTGGATAACAGAACTTTTATACTTCATAAATGTATTCTTTGTGGCAAGGTCTTTTATTGAGTACCAAGTTACCAACAACTTTGACGTTTTAACCTTGACCTTGGAGATTTCTGTACTTATGAAAAAACTTGAACCTTGGCCATAACTTTTGAACGGTTAGGGTTAGGGCTTTCATACTTCACGTATGTAATCCTTGTGAGAAGACCTTTCATTGGATATCAACAACTCTGACCCTTTGACCTTGGAGTTTGACCAACTTTTTACAAACTTTAACCTTGGCCATAACTTTTGAATGGTAAGGGCAAGCACTTTCATACTTCCCATATGTAATCTTTCTGTAGAAGCTAACAACCTTGACCCCAGAGATTGTCCTACCTTTAAAACATTAACCTTGGTCATAACCTTTGAACAGGTGATGCAAGGGTTTTATATTTCACATTTGTGTTTCTAAATTGTGAAAAGGTCTAACAGACCTGTTTACCCATATCGTCGTCTCTCAGTATTTTTGATTAGATTTGTCCGTGAGATTTAACATTTGCCAGTAAGATTTCATTTTCCATTAATTTTACATATTTAAACAGGAACACTGCGTGAAAATTTGGCTTTACAAAACAAGTAAAGATAATGTAAATTTATTATTTACGATGCCTTTAATTGGCTTTTCTGAAAAAAGTCAAAGTTGGAAAAGGTAACCTTTACATTAACTTTACATGCACTTAAATATGATGTAATGTCCCACATTGTCTTGACTTTACAAAAAAGTAAAGTTAATATTTACAACCATTAAACACAGTATTTAGGATATATTAAATCTGATAATTACAGACCTTAAATTTAATTAAATACCATCTTTAATAACCACAATCTGATAATTACAAACCTTAAATTTAA
>PRKT01001011.1:73323-100413 GCA_003671525.1 Saccostrea glomerata | reverse complement strand
CCCCCCCCCCCCCCCCCCTGCATCAGGAATTTTACTTTTTACTATCAACTAACATATTGATAGAATAAACAATTGAAATCTATACCTTCACAAATTTCAATATGTAGCCAAATAACCTCTCTTACTGAAACATAAGCAATTTGTTAATATAGAATTAATTTGATCATTATTGTGTTAAAACAAGGATTAACCTAACAGGTATTCCAACATACATGCTACTATTAATGAAGACGAAATCTTCAGGTAAAATTTCACAACAAATGATTTACTGCCCATATAAAAACTGGAATCATTTCTGAAATGTAAGACTTAATAATTCTAGGTTCAAGTTTCTTGCTTGGTTTTCCTAATTTCCATATTAAGTGAACACATATTAACAAAAATCAAACAAGTACAAATATCTAGTAAGTACACAAAAGTCAAATGAGTACACAAAAGTCAAATGAGTACACAAGTCAAATGAGTACACAAAAGTCAAATGGGTACACAAGTCAAATGAGTACACAAAGGTCAAATGTGTACACAAAAGTCAAATGAGTACATAAAAGTCAAATGAGTACACAAAAATCAAATGGGTACATAAAAGTCAAATGACCCTTTGTAGTTAGCTGCCATCAAATAAAAATTGACAATGACAAAGCGAAACTTGATTGAAATGAAATTGAATTTTCAACAAAAAATAAAATGACAAAGTCAAACAAGGTCAATAATAATTCAATGAACATTAGTGACCTTAACCTTGACCTTTGAACAATCAGCTAAAGTTTCTATTTGTTTTTTTTTTTATTGTATAGGGAATATGAAATCTGCTTCTTCAAAATACAAAATAACAAATAAGAAAAATAAGAAAGCTAATTGACCATCTCAAATTTTGACCTTGACCTTTGACCAAGTGACCCTAACTATATTTTTCTCTAACAAATCTCCAAAAAAGTCTAAGAGTTACAACAAAGAAATATGGTATACCAGGTAAATGTGTAAAATTTTGAAAAAAATTGTTTGACTTTTGACCCAGTGACAACCCCTCCCCTAAATGAGATGTCTTTCTCTTATTGTAGCAGAAGAAAATCTGTAGGTGCAATAGGGACTCAAGTTATGGTGATATGACAGACAGACAGACATGGTGATTACTACTCACATCTTGAAAAGGGACCCAACTTGTCTTCAACAGAACAAAACATAAAGAAATGTGAGGAAGGAAGAACAAAATTAAATAAATGATTAAAATAACTGAAAATCTTGGTGAATCCCCCTATCCCTAAATATACCTATAAAGACTATGAAAGTATAGAATACTTGATGAAACAATAAGTTAAACCTTGTGGGACATGAAAAAGTATAAACATTACACTTAACATAAACATAATAAATTATTCTTTATCAAGATTTCATGAATATTCAGAGATAAACAAGCTCATGATTATCCAAGATATCTATACATTTGTTAACATTGTGAATCAAAAATTAACTTAAACATAACAAATATAAACAGAGAGCATTCACTATAATAATTCACAACAAATTTCACTGAACACAAAGGGAATTTTTCTGTACATTACATACATGTTCAAAAGTAAAATTCTCAAAGGAAATTGATCCGGTTTTCATTATTAGGATTTCATATTGAAAGATTAAAAAAAAACGTTTACAGTCACTCTCATTTAAAATAGGAAAGCTTATTCTTTAAGATATATTTGGTTAAAAGTCACACAAACCAGTCATGTGTCAATAATCTTATAAGAAATGTTGATTACAAACATCAATAAATAAGAAAAAGAAGAACATTGCAGTCAAATTAATTTATATACATAATTCTCTGTCTACAGCCGTACAGTAGACAAACAGTTTTACAACCCAGTATTCTGTTCACGACTAAGAACAGTCATGTTAATGCTCCTTAAGGTGACCCAGTCTTCTTAAAAAGGGGGATAACTCTCTCTCTCTTTAAATGGCAAGATAATTATGGCTACCAATATTGCACAAAAAAGATGGTTTATCTTTCTTCTCATGTCCCAAAAATGAGTTTTTTTCAGGAGAGAGTTATCTCACTTTGGTGTTCAATGACCAACCTTAAAATCTGGATGAATATATATACAAAAAACATCAATAAACTAAAAATTAGTAAAAAATATCAATAAAATCATACAGAGTAAACATGTATATATTAATAAATAAATGTCTTGTATAATATTGCACAACACATGTCAAAAGCATTAAATGCTATACACACTATAAATTATAAGAACATTACCATGATCTCATGAAAAAAATTCTTCTCATGCAAAATTTTAATTATGACAACATTTCTCCAATGTATGATGATAAATTCTTTATACTTAAAGTATTTGTTTTTTAAGTCTAGTTTAATTTATAAAAAAAGCACAAAAGCCCTTAATATGTCACAAAAGCTCAAGATAGACTCCCTACAATACTGTAAACCAACTTTTATTCCCGAGCAAGAAATATTGTGAGTTAAGTGACTTACTTTATCTCACAAATATTTATCACTGAAAGCATTTAGTTTGCACTGTACTTGTATGGAATATTTCGTATGCCTTGAAAATTAATCCTCGAAGAATAATATCATACTGACAAAACACAAATAAAAGGCGACGCAAATGAAAGTTGGTTTACAGAATTCTGATATTTTAAATTCCTGATTTCACTGTATCACCCCCTGTGGTTAATATTTAAACAACTTTCTAAGAAATACAAGATTTCTGCTGCCAGGAAACACAGCCCGTGCTTCTCTTCTATGAGGAATTCTCATCTTCTGAATATTGTTGTATTCTAGCTGTATGGTGCCTTGATTTAGATATAATCTGGATTTAAATCTAATTTCACGCTCTGCCCTATGGCATCTCTTGTTTGAGTGTTTTGATGGTGTTTTTTAACGCTCTGCCCTACGGTGTCTCTTGTTTGAGTTTTTTTATGGTGTTTTTTAACGCCTGTCGTTTGTTACAGAACCACACACGAATCACTTCTCTGTCGTAGTTTAACTTGTCTGACAACTCTGTCATTTCAGCTCCTGAAAAAGACGAACCAAAACACTGAGAGATCTTGAATATCAAGACTGCTTTATAAGATAAGTAAGATTATTCTTATTTCAAACAAGGCCGTATCATATCTATGCTCTGAAATGCTAGTCTAGCTACAACATACGGATAACAAGAAATTCATACAATCAACAGACCTAGATATCTTGTCCAGCAGCAAGGCTAACTGTTATTATCTTCAACACAGCCCAGCATTCAGGGCCATGAAACTTAGATGAGCTCACTTTTGATCGCAGTCTCACTTTTCCACTATATATAATTCCTTTCGTAAAAGTGAGACTGAGATCAAAAGTGAGCTCGTCTAAGTTGTATGACCCCGTAATAAAACGTTTAACATTAAGTCTGCTCCTAAATATACATTGCACACTTTCAGATTACCATTGAAAGCATGCAATTTAACCATACCTGAGGGATGGGTATTCCTCTCAAAGAAGTTATTAAGGACCTCCAGAGCCTGCGGCGTGAATGACGTGCGACGTTTGCGTTTTTTGGAGGGCTCACTGCCGATGAAGTCCGTTAGGTTCTGGATTCCGTTCTTGTAGCGCTCTTCTGCCTCCTGCATCCATCGCTCCAACACGGGCTTAATCTTCTGGGCACTCTTAGGGGTAATGTCTAATTTCTCAAATCTATAAAAGTAGACAATTTACACAGTGATATCATCCATCGCTCCAACACAAGCTTAATCTTCTACGTACTCTTAGGGGTAATGTCTAACTTCTCAAATCTATCAATTAGATCATGTATACTTTTAACAGTGATATCATTCAATACTCTAGTACTAACTACCTCTCTGGTATCTTGCTAGCTACCTCTCTCTGATATCTGACTGGCTACCTCTCTCTGATATCTGACTGGCTACCTCTTTGTGATATCTGACTGGCTACCTCTTTGTGATATCTGACTGGCTACCTCTCTCTGATATCTGACTGGCTACCTCTCTGTGATATCTGACTTGCTATCTCTCTGATATCTGACTAGCTACACCTACCTCTCTTGTATCTTGCTAGCTACCTCTTTGTGATATCTGACTACCTAACTCTCTGATATCTGACTTGCTACCTCTCTGTGATATCTGACTTGCTCTCTTTGATATTTTTCTAACTACCTCTATCTGATATCTGACTAGCTACCTCTCTGATAACTGACCAGGGGTCTAGAATTTTTTTTATAACTCACTTGCCCAAGGGCAAGTGATACAATAAATTTCACTTGCCCGCCTAAAAAAATCACTTGCCCAACAAAAACGCGAAAACAATCAAGTTTAAGATTTTATTGACATTATGTTTAATATTTATCCAATTACAGGATAATATTTTTCCCATGCTTCCAATATGGGAATATTTTTTTCCAATTAAAATATTTATGCTATTTATGTCTCTGATATACTGTACTACAATTATTAATATACCATATTGCATTGTATTTCTATATAGATATATTAATGCACTGTACATGCTGTATGCTATATTGAATTGTATTTTTAAAGTTAATAAATATTTATTTTTCAGTGGATTATAACATTTATTACGTTAATTCTAACCTTTATCATTTGAATTTCAAGAGTTATTAAACCCTCAAATCACGTTCGTATCAATTCCGGGAAATCGAATGTGTACTGTGTTTGGTTCTTCATTTATACAGCAAACAAGTATTTCCGGTAGTGATTATGTACATTTAAATTGATGGGAAACCCTTCATACCGCTTTACACAGCTTACTATAGCTAAGTAAATTCAAATGAATTTTCAATTAAAACTTGTGAAAAGAACAACTTTCAACAACATAAGTGTCTACTGTCATTTTTCTCACTTTCCCGAACGGGTGAGCATGACCCACGATCGTACTTTCCAGTACGAATTTTTACTCACCCCAGGCAACGGGAAAGTGTAATTCTAGACCCCTGCTGACTAGCTACCTCTGTGTAATATCTTACTTGTTAGCTCTCTGTGATATCTGACTAAGCTACCTCTCTCTGATATTTGACTAGCTACCTCTCTAATATCTGCTACATTTCTGTGATATCTGACTTGCTACCTTTCTGATATCTGACTAGCTATCTCTCTCTGATATCTTTCTAGCTACCTTTCTGATATTTGACATGCTGCCTCTCTTATATTTGTCTGGCTACCTCTCTGTAATAAATGACTTGCTATCTCTCTGATATCTGACTAGAAACCTCTCTCTGATATCTGACTAGCTACCTTTCTCTGATATCTGATAACCTGCCTCTCTCCGATATCTAACTGGCTATCTCTCTCCAATATCTGACTAGCTACCTCTCTCTGATATCTGATTAGCTAACTCTTTGTGATATTTGACTTGCTACCTCTCTGATATCAAACTAGCAAGATCCTCTTTTTGATACCTGTCTAGCTACCTCTCTCTGAAATTTGACTACCTATCTCTCTAATATGTTACTAACTACCTCTTTCATATCTGACTTGTTATCTTTTTCTGATATCTGACTAGCTACCTCTCTCTGATATTTGACATGCTGCCTCTCTGATATTTGACTGGCTACCTCACTAATACTTGACAAGCTTTCTCTTTGCGATATCTGACTTGCTACCTCTCTGTGATATTTGACTTGCTATCTCTCTCTGATATCTTTCTAGCTACCTCTCTGTGATATCTGACAAGCTATCTCTTTCTGATATTTGACTAGCTACCTCTCTGATATAAGACTACCTTTGTGATATATGACTTGCTTCCTCTATCTGATTATTGACTAGCTACCTCTTTGTGATATCTTACTTGCTACCTCTCATATGACTAGCTACCTCTTTCTGATACCTGTCTAGCTACCTCTCTATGAAATTTAACTGACTACCTTTCTGATTTTGTCTAGCTATCTCTCCAATATATGACTAGCTACCTCTCTGTAATATCTGACTTGCTATCTTTTTCTGATATCTGACTAGCTACCACTCTCTGATATTTGACATGCTGCCTCTCTGATATTTGACTGGCTAACTCTCTGTAATATCTGACTTGCTATCTCTCTGATATCTTTCTAGCTACCTCTCTGATATCTGACTAGCTACCTCTCTCTGATATTTTACTAGCTTCCTCTCTGAATTTGACTAGCTTCCTCTCTGATAACTGTCTAGTTACCTCTTTGTGATATCTGACTAGCTATCTCTCTCTGATATCTGACTATCTACCTCATTCTGATACCTGTCTATCTACCTTTCTCTGATATCTGACTAGCTACCTCTCTCTGATATTTTGACAAGCTTCCTCTCTGAATTTGACAAGCTTCCTCTCTGATAACTGACTAGTTACCTCTTTGTGATATCTGACTAGCTATCTCTCTGATATCTGACTTGCTACCTCATTCTGATACCTGTCTAGCTACCTCTCTAAGATATATGATTAGCTACCTCTTTCTGATATCTGACTAGCTACCTCTCTGTGATATCTGACTGGCTACCTCTCTATGATATATGACTAGGTAAACATAATTCTATTCAAAACTTGTTTCACCTGGTTTAGTTCTGTGTATGACCTCATGATAACCTATCTACAGATAGCAGAATGGCTATACGCTGGTCTCTCTATTACCTATCTACAGATAGCAGAATGGCTATACGTTGGTCTCTCTATTACCTACCTACAGATAGCTGACTGGCTATACGCTGGTCTCTCTATTACCTACCTACAGATAGCTGACTGGCTATACGCCGGTCCTTCTGTTGCACTGAGTGCTTGTCCCACTTGCGTTTGTGTCAGTCCTAACGATAAGCGACGAATCTTAAACTGTTTGGCAAATTCTTTAATTTCATCGAGATTGATTCCGTCCACCGTCGTGCTCTCCGTGGAGTTTCCTACTGTGTCTAAAAAAACAAATATGGGTCAATATATTTTAAATACTGTAATGTCATGATACCCACCATAAAATACATTACATCTCCTAAAATAAAACATTGAGGTGTTGGAATAAATTAGCAACGTTTGGCCATGATGATCATCCAGACAGGGTGGTACTTAAGCACATAGATTTATAACAGTGGTGAGCAATGAATAAATTTATCACAAGTTTTAATTGAAATGTCCTTATTATTTTATCATTTACATTACCACTGTATTAAGTATCACTACATTGTTTATTGATACCTCTTGGAGAAAAAGAGAGAGAGAGAGAGAGAGAGAGAGAGATAAAAAACAAAAAGAGCAATAGAGAAAGCAAGATAGAAAGAAAGAACGAGAGAGAGAGAGAGAAAGAGGGAGAGACCTACTTGGCAGTAGTTGACTAACACTAGGCGGAAGTCCGTCGGAGAGCGACGTTACAGATGACTGGTTTGAGATTTTGGCGGACTGAGCATTACGGATCGCTGATTGGACGGCGGACTGCACGGCTGACTGAGCAGCTGATGACTGGCTGGTGGACTGAGTGAGATGACCATTGGTCAGGGACTGGGAATTCTGGGAGGAAGAGCTGGAGGTGGAATTATGGGTAAGAGACAGTTGGTTCAGGACCTATGGAGAGAAAACATGAAATTAAGGGAATTTACCTGATAATCTGCATCAAAGAATTGGCTCAAACAGTTAACAGAACCTAGCCTGATGCAGACAATTAGGATTTAGCTCTCTGTCAGTTGATGGGATCTTACCTGTGGGCCTACAGCAAGGATTTGGCCCTGTAAGATAATTGGGTCTTACATGTACTGGTAGGCCTACAGTGAGAATTTGGCACTTTTAGATAATAGGGTCTTACCTGAGGGCCTACAGCAAGAATTTGGCCCTGGGCCCCAGCGGCCGTCAGCAGTTGGGGAAGGTTGGTTAAACCTAGATTAGAGGTGCTACTGCTGGAACTGCTACTCTGTGCTTGGTTTGATCCTGGAATGAGAATCAAAGGCCTGAAAGTACTGATACTTTACAACATGACATACCCAATGTTGAACAGAAAAAGTTAATGTGTAAAGTTGAATTTCCACTTGAGTAACTCATCAAAATTTGGACAAAACTCGTTAAACAAGCCTTGTGTCTTAACCTCTAATTTGATTCATACGCAATCTTTCTTTCCTTATAAAATACCTAGTGCAACTTGTTTTTCATGCCTCTATCAAGACTTCTGCCTTACAATGACAGTGGAAGAACAGTCTCTATTTTTTTCTAATGTCAGATTAAATTAATGTCTTAGAGGGTTCTCCCTGCCTTGTAATTTATACAATGTAATAAGCATTCATCAGATTTTAGGTTTAAGTTTAGAAGATGATTTTACCAGAGTTGAGATTTAAGATGAGTGGTTGAGTAATGTGTTTACCAGAGGTAAGGTTTAGGTCGAGTGGTTGAGTAATGGTTTATGTTGAGTGGTTGAGTAATGTGTTTACCAGAGTTGAGGTTAAGGTTGAGTGGTTAAGTTATGTGTTTACCATAGTTGAGAATTAAGTTGATTGGTTGAGTAATGGTTAACCAGAGTTGAGGTTAAGGTTGAGTGGTTAAGTTATGAGTTTACCAGAGTTGCGAATTAAGTTGAGTGATTGAATAATGTGTTTACCAGAGTTAAGGTTTAGGTTGAGTGGTTGAGTAATGGTTTATGTTGAGTGGTTGAGTAATGTGTTTACCAGAGTTGAGGTTAAGGTTGAGTGGTTAAGTTATGTGTTTACCAGAGTTGCGAATTAAGTTGAGTGATTGAATAATGTGTTTACCAGAGTTAAGGTTTAGGTTGAGTGGTTGAGTCAGTCCAGGGATTCCCCCGAGGTTGGTTGCTATGATTTGACCGTTAGAAGTAGTCAGTAATTGTATCTGGTGATTTCCTCCTGTTCCCAAGGAAACAGGAATACTGATGAACTGCTGGGCCCCATTACCTGTCACAGAATTCACTGTTCCTGTTAGCTTCATTATGACTTCATGTAATAATTATAATTTATGATAAATCATTGACCATGAACATGATGTACTGATTATGATTTCAGATAATATACAAATTGGGTCTCACAGTTGATTAAAAAGAATTTCATTAAAATTCAGAACAGTTTTAAAACACGATCAGTATTGATTTTAAAAATAGTTCAGTACATGGAACAAATAAAACAAGTAGGAAAGGTAAATTTCATCGTTATTCAACAAGAAGAGGACACAGCTTAACAAAGACCCCTGACCAGTGAGGAAGAACTGCGGTGCTGCCACCTGGGGTTGTCCAAACAACTGTGAGGGGCTGGCTAATGACCCCAAACCTGAAAATAATTTAACCATATATAGCATATACACTTTAACATAATATCAGAAAAGATATGTTTGATGATGTTTTGAATTAAAGATTTTGTGTACATGTATATATCATATATGCATTTTTTTCTTTTTGGTCTAATTTACAAGTGACTGTTTGTGAACATATCTGTCTGAGCACTGTCTCTTATCATATTTGTTTTGTCTGTTTGTCATTCTGTTTGTAAACATACCGGCTTTGTCTGTTTGTACACATACCGGTTTTGTCTGTGTGGCTGTCTGTAAACATACTTGTTTTGTCAGTGTGTCTGTCTGTCTGTACACATAACGGTTTTGTCTGTTTGTACACATACCGGTTTTGTCTGTGTGGCTGTCTGTAATCATACTTGTTTTAAAACGTCGGTGTGTCTGTCTGTTTGTAAACATACCGGTTTTATCTGTGTGGCTGTCTGTAAACATACTTGATTTGTCGGTGTGTCTGTCTGTTTGTAAACATACCGGTTTTGTCTGTGTGGCTGTCTGTAAACATACTTGTTTTGTCCGTGTGTCTGTCTGTTTGTACACATACCGGTTTGTCTGTGTGGCTGTCTGTAAACATACTTGTTTTGTCTGTTTGTACACATACCGGTTTTGTCTGTGTGACTGTCTGTAAACATACTTGTTTTGTCGGTGTGTCTGTCTGTTTGTAAACATACCAGTTTTGTCTGTGTGGCTGTCTGTAAACATACTTGTTTTGTCCATGTGTCTGTCTGTTTGTACACATACCGGTTTTGTCTGTGTGGCTGTCTGTAAACATACTTAATTTGTCTGTCTGTTTGTAAACATACCGGTTTTGTCTGTGTGACTGTCTGTGACAGAGTTACTGTGGGCATTGGGAGGGTCTGCTGGTATGTGAGACATAAACAAGTGGTCTGTCAGCCCCCCGAGGCCCCCACTGTTGGCCAGGGAGACGGTTGGCATGGAAATATTGGGCATGGTGAACACGCTGGAGACTGTCGCCAATGGAGACTGGGTGCTGGTCGCTGAGAGCATAACATCCTGAAATAAACAGCAGACATTCATTAAGTACTATCATCAATGATCATTATTTGTTCAAAATTCCTGTTCATTTTTCAGTGTTCCCTGGTTATAAATAGCATCTGATCAAAAATGAATCTCTCCTTCATACAATATGGGTTTAAAGGCTTTTGTCCGATAGCATTGAAAAAAAAAGATTTCACTGTAAGTATTGATTTTCCTGACAACATTCCTATTCTAACATTCCAATTTACATCTTTGTGCTTTAATTTTCTCAAAAGACTAGCATCCAATACTGAGATTGTCTGGTTAGATTGATTATTGTATGCAGGGCTCTCCCTAATCAGGCTAATGGAGAAAAGAAATATGATGCTACTGTACTATACATGCAGCTGTAATTTATCTTTAGAAGTAGAACTTTTCATTTGTTACTTTAAGGTGGGAGAGACCTTATACAAGAATTTAAGTTGTAACATTAAGGTCAGAAGGACCTTATTGGAGAGACCTTATACAATACGCCAGTTTCGAGATTGTAACTCTCCTACGAAAGAGGCGCAAAAAGTACCCATTTAAGCATGGAGGTGGGACAGGTTGTCTCTGTATACAAAAGTGCATAAATAAAAGAACGATATTTATGGCTTTTAAAATTAATTAAAATTTTAATATTAAAGAAAGATAATATTGTTATGCAGTGATACATTTGATGATTTTATCAAGCTCAACTAAGCATATTTACAAATTTACTATAAATTTTCAGGTACTTGAAAACGAAAGAAACGTCATAGTCTTTATATAAAGTAACAGATTTTCTTGATTGTACGAACATTTTTCAAAAAGTAAGCGTTTTTAAGTTAAAATAAGGAAAAGAATCAATATGTAATTTAGATTCCCGACGTGCAATGACCAGATGCATGTGTATCGTATTTATTAGAGGTCCATATCTCTTCCCTCGTCCTAAAAGTCTCACATCCACTGATATTTTCTTTTTTGTTTCGATATTTTTGATTTAAAAATGATGCATTTACATGTACTTTAATTCGGTTATTCTCAAGCTGCAGAGTGCATCCTGACAATTGTGTAGTTATGATAAACCGGTATATCGATGATGCAATGTATCCAACATACACAGTATCAAATATCTGTCCCACCTGTTTGTTTACGCGGCAACGAAACTCCCCTCCTCAACGAAAGAGCGCACCAAGGGAGATAATCTCGAAACTTGCGTATTAAACAAGTACATGTATATAGAATTTTAGTTGTTACATTAAAGGTGGGAGGGACCGTAAACAATAAGACTAAGTATAGAATTTAAGTAGTTACCTACAAGACAAAGGTCCTATGATCACAGCCTATAAGACTGATTGTATTGTGTATACATGTGTCTAGTTGTTGTGTATTCTGAGACTGAAGGAAATACACCTCTCTGTACAAAGGTCCTATGATGCCAGCCTCTGGTGTGTATACATGTGCCTAGTTTTTGAATATAGATACTGGAGAAATAACCCCTGAACATAGGTCCTATGATCACAGCTAGCCTACAGTATTGTGTGTATACATGTGTCTATTGAGTAAAGAGACTGAAGTAAATACACCCCTGTACAGAGAGGTCCTATGATGGCAAGCTACAAGACTTGATTGTATGGTGTATGTATACAGTCATGTGTCTACTGAGTACAGAGACTGAAGTAAATACACCCCTGTACAGAGAGTTCCTATGATGGCAGGCTACAAGACTTGATTGTATGGTGTATGTATACAGTCATGTGTATATTGAGTATAGAGACTGAAGTAAATACACCCTTGTACAGAGAGGTCCTATGATGGTAGCCTACAAGACTTGATTGTATTGATTTTTACAACAGAGATGTTGATGGAATTCATGTCTGGGACCTGGAACAATCGATATCTCCAGGCTCGCTTTCTCTCTTTCTCTCTTGGAATTTCCAGCTACTGCCAAGACAACAACTGTGGAATCTATCATTTCTGTATCCAGACTCCATCTCTCTCTCTCTCCTTCAGATTTTTCTCTCTCTTTCTCTCTCTCCCTCTCTTTCTCTCTTCAACTTTATAACTGCTGTGTTGGGACAAACACACTTTTTTGATTACAGTCTTCCAGAGTTTATCTCTCAAATTCAGCAGCTTATTAAGACATTTCTCACTCAGCTTTTTAACATATTTACATCTTAAAGCTGCCATCATGCATTCAGTTTCTTTGCATGTTTACACCATCCAAAGGCTATACATTCAATTCAGCCAAGACCTTAAAGGCACATGGACACATTAATCCCCTGATTACTTTGGTACTTCCTTAACTCCCCCGAGTCCCCCATTAAGTGAGAACCTCAGACCCCCTTCTACTTTTTTAATTCTTAAGGACAACTCTGTGAAACATCTAATATATGATACAGAATGATTCACAACTTCAGACAAAGTACGAAACAAAGCCTGATGACTTTACAATCTATACAATAAAATGTGTACCAGGGATGAAACATTATGATTTGTTATATTTATAAACCTAAAATTTAATACCTGATAAATTCAGAATACATTTTAAGACTAGAGGGAAAAGAAATCGCTAAGCAAGAAGTTATTATCATGATTATGAGGGAGTTACCTGTAAAAGTGTTTTACGTACTATCATATAACACTGTATAAGCAGAATATTCAGTGAGGAATTTATTTCAAATTGGCATTGTTAGCAAGGGTGCTGAGATCACTCAAATTGAATATCGCTAAAAATTAATTGTGCTATATTACTAGCATACCCCCTGCTTGAAAAATAGGAGGGTATTTAGTCAATCTGTCCATCCATCCATCTGTACATGCTGTACATCCGTCTATCTGACACTTTCACAGAATCTTAAGTTTGTTACATAGTGCCTTTAGGAACCTCAAAATTTTACTTTTTGATCAGATACATATTTCAGATTGCCCACAGCAAAAGATGGACACTGCCATTCTTTCTATATCATATTTAATGGTATCCATCTCTTCCGCAAATCCTCCTATACCACTTCCTTATGGACCTGACATTTATTTTGGGTCTCCTAGAGCAAAACATGGACTTTGCCATTAAAAGCTTCTTTAGCATAAATAATTTGTTTAGTGAGCAATTCAATATCATTAAAATTACATCTCACTAAAAATAAGATACAATTTTTAAGGACAAATCACTAATTTTGCATCTCACTAAAAAAATCCACTTATAGTACGGTAGAAAAGAAAATTCAATGTTTAAATTGTGCTACAATTTCCAAACTTTCTAAAAGATTGAATTGTACCACGATTTTCATTTTTTGTTGGTTATAATTTTAGAAAAATATATTTCTAATATAAATTATTATACAGAATTTTTAAAGAAAAATTGATAATCATAAACAAAAGTACAATATTTTGAAGAATATTCAACAATGATTAAGTAAGTAGACAAAGGCAGAAGATATGGACAGTTCAAACACACTTCATATTCAACAAAATTATAAAAGCAATGGACATTTAGCTCTCAACCTGAGAAAATTAAATGAAATTAAATGTGTTTTTTAATACTTCTGATTTGGAGTGAAAATGAGCGAAAGTCTTTTAAACAAGACCCTTTTCTTAATACTTCAACTGTAAAAAAAATAATAATTTATATTTATCCCAAATTTAATCATGTTAATCTTGATAAAGTACAAAAGATATTACCTGATTAAATTTGGCTGATTAGAATTCCTCATGTAAACCTTCCCGACACAGAGTGTCATACAAATCCACTCACAAATAAAGGAAGCCATTTTGTAATGGAGAATTCCAATCCTCTCCAACTCATATAATACAAAATTTATCCTAACATAATGTTTCATCTCATTAGGTCCAGCTATGATTATTTTCATTTCATTTTCATTTTAAATGGCCCACATAAATATCTAATATACATGAATAACTACAACACTAATAGAAGCAGGATATCATCAATGTCCTGAAAAACTGTCTGTGGAAATAAAGGTCCTCAGAGTGAAACTTAAATTGTCCTCACGTCACACCCTGAAATCAAGCCCAGGTCCCCAGCAGGGTGTGTGTGTGTGTGAGAGGGGTGTGTGTGTGTTTATATATCTTGATGTTAATTGGATGATAATACACAGTCCGCTATGTTATTAACATATATTTACCTGCACACCTGTTTAGAAAATGCTAAACAATGTACATACATAACATAAATAATATCTCACCTGTTTAAAAGACCTGGGCAGTCATTGGTATAAGCCGATCACAGAGGAACCACATCTTAGCTCAAAACTTTAACCAAGCAAAGAAATATTTGCAGAAAAAGGAAATACACCTCTCATAGAGATATACTTCAAAGAAAGTTTTTGTTTTTGGTGTGAGTGCAAAAAGGAAATGAAGAATTTTTCTTCAAACATGGATCCTTAATTAATGTTCCTAATTGACCTAATTACTGAGTGACCTAGCTGTGATCATACCTGTTTAATGATGGCGGTCTGGGCGAGTTTGGCGGGGTCCGGCTTCGTCTCGCCGTTCAGGGACTCCGTTACCGTCCCCTCGTCATTAGAGTCCCCGTCCATACTGTCACCTTGGTAACCGACACTGTTTCCACGGTAACAGACACTGTCTCCACGGTAACAGAGGGAAGCCTCGGGAGGGCGGTCTACCACGGGAGCCACCTTTACGGGATTTTTAAGTCACATGCACACACAGGGCTTCCAAGTCTTCAATCCCTCTCTCTGTTCATCCAAAAGCTACGTGGATTTTTTAAACAGTCACTTTAACTTTTATTTTCTGTCCTTCATCACACGTAAAATTCCAAGGTGTAAGTCACTCGAAATCCATTTACCGGTAATCTGGAATGCAGTGGGGAAAAAATTCGAAAAATAACACATGCATCTTAAAATATTTCATTTAAAACTTCCACTTTTTCTTAACTGAGATCAAGATAATAAAAATTTCTCTAAATTTCCCATAATAGAAATTTTTCCTTTTACCCCAAAAAATCAACAGTTGGCTTTAATAAAAAAAAAGTAAAGAAATATTCCTCTTTAAAAAATTCAGAATGAAGAAAGAAAAAAAAAAGTTCACAGAAACTTTTTAATTAATTCAGAATTTTCCTTGCTCATTAAGGATGGTAATACGAAGGTGATTACGATATTATGATGAGGCGCTCGCGATCACATTGGCATACATCAGAATCATAATAAAGCCAGCACAGGCATGCAGGAGACTCATCATCAGCTACAGCCTCATTGGACCAAACACTATAGTCTATTTCAGTGTATCTCCTCCGTAGGCTGCTGTATATGCAGGCCCATCATTTACTGTATGGGACCAGAGCCCGGCTGCTTTTAGCCGAGAATTATTTTAATAGTCTGTTCCATGATTTCCCAATATTCTTTGGTAGTTCCCCTACAAAATGCCCCCCTCCCCCCCCACCCCCACCCCACTTCTCCATGGGGCTTACTCCATGTGTGTATTCCCTCCGCATTTTAACAATTTCAAAATATAAAATCAGAATCTTCAGAATCTCTGTGATATAATGATTATCAATGATTATATATTATTAACCAATGCAGACTCTTGGTACTTGGATAAAAAGTTTTTCATATATTTCATTTGTTGATGCAGTAAATGTATGTACGTTAAAATGGCATTTTTTTTACTAGTTTCGGATATTATTCCAGGAAATCATAACTGTTAATTTAGGGGAGTGAATGATCAAAATATTGATCATGTCAAAATTAAAACTCATTAACATTTATGATAAACTGACTAGTATATAAAATGCTTGATAGTAGATCTCCAATTCTTCATTTTTAAATAAATTTGTATAATTTTTATCACTACTTGTATGAAAAAGACTTAATATCTCCTGAAATTATGTCATACATCAAATAATTTCATAAATGAACATTTTTTTCATTTAAAAATGGTCTAATTGGAATCATGCAATTAACTAAATCCTCCGATCTATCGAAGATAAAAGAAGCTAATCCAATACTCTCTTATTCTGTTGATTCAAAGACCTCGCGTATTGATTTTTTTCTTGGAATGCATTTTTATCCATTTTTTTGATCCAGCAACTCATTGAAGCTTCATAAATGCACATAAATTAGACAATCCAGGATTTAATTACGCTGGTTTGTCATTAGACGGGGGGGGTCGTTATTGTACAAACACGGGAACTATTGATCGCTATCGAAGACTCATAGTAATTTATAATACAGACAATCGCTAGCCGATTGGGTCGGTCCTATTCCAAGCTGTAGAAGTTGGTACTTATGTAAAATGATGACACATGTATACAATATGTAAATACATCTATCTATAGAGATATTAATAGGTCGCATATTCAAAAAGAAATCAACAAAACTGCTTTTTGAGGCAACTTTCCAACATATTTCTGGGAATGTCTGCTATTTTCTTAATTCTGAATCTAAAACATGTGAAATGACTGCATGAATACATTTATTTTAAGGTCAGACGACACGTTCCTCAATTTATGTTTTGTATCTCTTTGATTTATATCAAAAACATTCAAATTTGTCATTCTCTTCTGATTTCTATATCGTTTTCAAAATGTTTTTAAGTATAAGTACACCAAAAATTGTGATGTAGGCCATTCAGAAGATTGCCAATAAGGGTTTTATAGGAGTTATATAGGAAATATGACTTCTGGTATCTTGTCCAAATGCCTGGTAAGGTACCCTATTTTTTTGCGAGGAAACTTGTTTAAGTACCTAGACTTCAAGGACAAATTCTTAGGAAAAGTTATGTATGTTTTAGGAACGTGTCGTCTGACCTTAAATTAACATAAGAACTATCTGACCATATAAAATTCTGCAAGCTTACCATCATGACCATTGTTTACTTATAGTTAACCTGTTAACCATGCATGTACACTTTTTTTTTTTACTTGTCAATCAATTTCTACACATGTTCAACTGTCTAGTCCGGGAGATAGAGCCCTTTCATAATAAAAGAAACATTAAATATCCATCTGATAATTATGAAAATGAATAATGTATGCTAATAATCATGTAATAATAATATTTAATCAATTCATAACATACAAATTTAATTCTCAATCATATTGATTTCAATAGATTTAAAAAACAATTCTTTTATTTAACTTAGAATAAAGGTATTATCAGTTTAAAGAGGAAACGACCCAGAGAGCGAAGTTTCCAAATTTATTTCTCCCCCCTTCTGACCCTCCCTCAGTCCTGATCCCCTGTTTCTGGGCCCCCTCTCCAAAGAGAGATGGGATTTTATTGATCGGGACCTCCATTAGAAATTGTAATACTGTTCACCACTAAATCTCTCGAGACATCAGTGGGTATTGATTATTCTAAGCAATTTTATGCAGAAATCACTAATAAGGCAATATCGGGAATACATTGGAACTCTGAGCGTTTCCGCTTTTTTATTATTATCAGGGAATTTTTTTCCCCCCATTCCTTTCTTCTCTCTCTTCAATAATTCAGTCTCTGTTTGACTTCCTTCTGATCACATGACTCACCGGTTACCATGACAACAGACCAAGGTAGATTTGAACAATTAAAGCTACAGGCAAATTAACCAGTAAATTTTTCAACATCAAGTTACCGAATTCTGAATTTGAAGGTCAAGGACATAAGTGTGAGTTAGGGATGTGCAACTTTTCCTATTCCCTTCTATTTTATTCTATAGACTGGATGATTTTCTAACCTAAGCTATTAAACAGACGACCAAAAAGAAATGAGATTCAAGCAAAAGGGAGGGCAAACTTAAAGAATGAGAATATCAAATGGTGATTAAGAGTTATTTCTCTTAAGGTTCATCGATACTTAGAAAAGAGAGATAACTCTTAATGACATAAATGTTTATTATTTCTTCATTGGTCTGTCAAGTTGAAATGCATTTTTTTGTTCAATTTTCCCCATGAACACATGATGAATATGACATGAGCATGATATAAACGTTTGCATTTTACTTAAGTTACAAATAAAATAATTTTGAGATAAAATAAATGGATCAAAGTTAAAGCAACATTTATCATAACAAAGAGCAGAGGGTTTATAAACCTTAAAGTTTGAGTCAGGACCTCTCCCATACTAGGTAGGGTACCCGGTTTCAGATTGCCATCCACCATTGGCCATTTGCTGATATATATTCAAAATGGGAGGAAAAAATAATATTTACCTGGGGAATACGACTCTTTGCTACAAACATGGTAACTCACTTTTTATTCGTAAGAACTTTATTTTTGCATGATTATGTGACACCCTGTGCTACACACCTTGACTGTCTAAGTTTTAAGGCCCATGGAGAGCCAGAATCTCAAAATATGAGACGTGTATGATATAAGCATGATCATAAGTTTAGATACAAAATGATTTCCCAAAATGTTGCTTATTTTTCTCAATTTGAACAGTCCTAGCTCCAGTAACAAAGAACGGCATGAGACCATTGTCTTGTCTCTACAACAGCATGTCAACATTCAATTCTCCCAGGGCCAAGAATACTGGGACTTTAGTTGACTGATTAGCAATATAATATTTATGGAATCATTAGACATAGGGTTTACATAATTATATATAAATCCATAAAAATATGTCTCTTTGGAATCACTGATAGCAATGGACACTGTTCAAAGAGGAAAAGGGAGACAAATCCGTTTTCTTTCCTGGAAAGTGACTAAGTGTTGGTTAGTTATGTTTAATTACTCCTGCATCAACATGATCAAGTGTTAACTCTATATACCAAGAGTTCTGAAATTGAACCCTGTGAGGATAGTGGTGTTCCGTTAGGTCAGCTGACCTGTCAAAAAGTTCAGCCCGGGACCCAGAACCAAATCCCATTCTGGTTCAGGCCAAAAAAAATAATAGTCTTGTTTCCTGCTTCAAGCCAGAAAAAAATAGGGTAGGTAGGTAGGAAAATTATTTTATTTTTTAAATTTATTTTATTTTTTCCAACGGTATTTTTTTGGATATGAACTAGCTACTACAAAACCAAATTGAACATGTCATAGCTTAGATAGCTATATAAGGTCAATATCATCTTTCAAAATGAAATTCCATGTCTTTAGATGCACAACTCAAGTGGAATTTTACGAAAGTCCATATTTTAAACATATTTTTCATGAAATACAACTTGAGAATTCGAATATATAAATTTTTTTTCTTTTGAAACATGAAATTTCTAAAATTTTGATTTTTTTCCCCAAAAGCTAAAAAAATTTTAGGGTCGGGTTCAAAAAAATAGGGTAGGTCGGGTAGCAGGAAACAAGACTATTTATTATTTTGGCCTCATCTGGTCCAAGGCATTTCAGGACATTTTTTTTTTTGTATAATACAAGGACAGTTTCTTTGAATATTCTTTTTGTCGTCAGAGTTGTTGGAACTTACTGTCTGTCGTCTCATTTAGACTCAACATGGCTGATGAAACATTTCTCTGGACAATACAAAAACTCTTTTACGTCTGCATGTGATTAAAGAGTTAATTAAGACTCTCTATACTAAAAAAAAAACCACACTAGTAAGATCAAAAGTTGTTAGGAATAATGGAGGACATTTTTGTGCGGTGATTTATTTTCCATTCTAAGCATTTAATGCTTAACGGGAGAGGGAAAAATGCAATGGACCAGATCAAGAATCAAACCCGGGCCCCCTAAATCTACCGAGCTATTGGGCCACCAGCAATCAAACCCATCTGACCGGCACATTCCTCCCTCCTAA
This sequence comes from Saccostrea glomerata, assembly GCA_003671525.1. Classification (NCBI taxonomy): domain Eukaryota; kingdom Metazoa; phylum Mollusca; class Bivalvia; order Ostreida; family Ostreidae; genus Saccostrea; species Saccostrea glomerata. Next base: position 80,460 of record PRKT01001011.1, on the reverse strand, counting down.
AAGATCTTTGGACCCCAAAGACCCCAACCCAGGCTCATCCCTGGCAGGCCTCTTAACCAAATTTAACAGGAGAAGAGAAAATGCAGCGGACCCGACCAGGATTCAAACCCAGGCCCCATGAAACTCAGGTCAGGTGCTCTGTCTACTGACTGAGCTATCTGGCCACTGGCAATCGAATCCGACTGACTCACTGACACAAAAATATAAACTATTTGGACTGACAAATTCAGATCTTGGCTCAGAAATTCAGAACTGACAACTAGATCATACCCAATCAAATCTTGATTATACATGAGCTGTGTTTAAAATTTTTTTTTTTCCCACTATATGCATAAGAAATATTTGAAACCAAATTATTTATGAAGAATTAATTTTTTCTCACTACATACATATTTAATATATCTTCTATTTTCCAGAGAGGTGACATAAAATCCCATATATTAATCATAAAGTCATTACATTACATTAGTCTTTGAAGTCCCAATAAAAGAGGGGGGTCTTAAAATATTCTATCAATATTGTTTAGGAAAAATAATAAATTATTAAAAATATCATTAGGAGGGTGTGTGTACAATATTTTATGATAATATAATTCTGGAAATAAGATACACCGCGATTTTTTCACTTTTTCAGTTCACGCAGTGCCTTTTCAATGCACTCTCAATATTTCCAGCATCAGCATCCAGCCATCTTTGAAAATCAAACATGATTCCCGATCGATAAATTTTCTTCCCCACCCAATTTCATTCATAACAAAGGAAAGGGACTTTTCATGCCCGCGATATTTGTAAATATATACTTAATACATTATCCATTATATGTACCTATAAATTATGCTAATACTTTTTTCATAATATATGAAAATGTATCTTTTTTTCTGTCGAAATGCATCACTTACCTTGAGCCAATCGAGCGAACCGCAATCACTCCAAAGGCAATCTTTTTGGTTAATTTTCTTGTCAATATTTGCATCCGCAATATCTTCAATTTTATAGATTTACAAATATTGACATTAATTTATGCCGGGAAAACGTATCTTATTATAAATTATGCTAATGAGACGCCGCTACATAAATATTACAATGACTTCGCACCGCTATGACCCGGGAAAAGTAGTCCCTCAATAATCGAAGACTGGAAGCTAAATTTGGAAAGGGCTGTCAGGCTATCAAATTTCCCCGAATTACGTCATCAAATGCAGGGAGTATTCCTTCATTATTAAAGAAATTTTAGAAAAATAATGATCTTGCAGAGTTAACAATATCTTTTGTCTTGTTTCTGTAATAGTATGCTAAAATATTTAAATGTCAAACAATTTAATATATATGCTTAAAAATGATTTTACGGAATTTTTTTCTTCTTCACATTTTTATCAATTAATGACTACTCAGTTGGAATGGCGTATGAATACACAAAATAGTTCTCATTCAAGATGTAGAAAATTCAGATCTTGCGATTGAAATATTCATCAGACTATAAACATCACATAAAACAGATTTAACTTATGCTAATCCGAGAAATAAAACTGCATGACAATGCGAATTTAACAAAAAAAAAAAAATGTCGCACTGTACTCGGTCATTTCCTATTCAAATTCCCTTTCACGTGGAAAAGAACTGAAGTATTCCGAATATTTCTACCGGTCATGTGACAAAACAAAATGGCGACTTCCACAAAGGATGAACGTCAAGCTGTAAATATCTTTTTAGATTTTCTTTTCTTTAATGTTCGAAGAAAATACAATTTGGACATATGTTAAAGGGAATATATCCCACTGCATTTGTTATGGAAAGATGTAGTTTGTGTTTCTCAGCCAATCTAATGTTGCAATGTTCATTTAAGCAGGTCTAGCACAATACCATGATAAAGGGTCAAAGGGTGTAACTTTTATATAATTTAGTCACAGTCCGTGAATGGAATCACACAATAAGCAATTGAATGGAATAATAAAATCACAGACAGCTCTCCTATCACAATAAATACCATGGATTTCCCCTCAAAGAACTATTCATTAGGAATGTTTGCGCCAGAGACCCAATTGTTGGGCTCCATTGTCACAGGTGGTGAAAAGACAGGTCTTAACTGGGAGTCAAACCCAGGGCCTCTGGCATACCGTGCCAGCGCTCTAACCTCTGAGCTACTGAGACCCGATATATTGACTGATTTTCACGCACCTGTTAACCCGGTGACAACGGTATATTGCTTGATAAAGCTATATAGCTTTATCAAGGTATTACAAATACCTAGCTGCAGATCTGTAGATTTATGGTTTTATATATTAGTCTTGACCATAGCTGCAGATCTGTAGCTATCCGAAAAAATATATATTGATAGACCGGATAGCTACAGTGCCACCCATTGAAAAAACTGTATTTATTGCGCACAAAAAAGTGTGCTCGGTTCTTGATTATTTCTTCCAAATTCTTACCTATATTGCAAAAGAGGGAAGATTTAAAAAAGATGCTCTCTCTTCTATCAAGTACATTCGTAGTTGACATCTGAACGAAGCATATTGGACCGAATTATCTTTGAAACCAAAATGGCAATATATATAATAGAAATGTTCGATGATTACAATATCAGGGTCAGGAGGACTATTAACAACAATTATGACGAATGTTTTGTTGTGGAAAGAGTCAAAGAATATGTTAGGAACACACGGTTAGTAATATTTTGAGAATACAGTTTTAGAAACATGGAGAAATAAATCGAAAACCGAGCGCACTTTTTTGTGCGCAATAAATATACAGTTTTTTCAATGGGTGGCACTGTAGCTATCCGGTCTATCAATATATATTTTTTCGGATAGCTACAGATCTGCAGCTATCTTGACCATTACATATATAAAACCATAACGCTACAAATCTGCAGCTAACAAATACTTTGATCAAAGTGTTTTATGGAAAGAAAATACAAAAAAAAATCTTAATAGGGATTATATGTATACGTTTCCATGTACATAATAAATGTATATATATCGATATCACTTTTCATGTGATGTAAATTTACACACTGCAATGCATCAGCAACTCCCTTTATCATGACAAAGGAAAAGATAGGGTAACAGCTTAGTCTGGCCCCTTATTTGATATAAAAATCAGAACACTGGTAAAACTGTGATAGTTTGTAGATAAGAAGTTATTATATAAAATGATGCTTACGTTAAGACAAGGGCTAATTTTGATTCAAAGCTTACATGGAAGCCACTGGAGGCTGCAGAAATAGGACATTTTCCTAAATTTCCTCAAATCATGTGGAATTTCTTCATATTTGGGATACATTTCTTTTCGGAAAACATAGAGCACAAGCTTACCTATCTGAGATTTTAACACATAAACTGCATCTGATATCAGTGTATAAAATATATAAATTTAGTAGATAGGCAAGCGTGTGCTCTATGTTTTTCGAAAGAAAATGTGCTGTAAAACTAATGAAAATTTGCATAAAAATGAGAAATTTCGAAAATTTACCTATTTCCTGACCACATGTGACACCTGTTTATTCTTAATCTTAAAACCAACACTCATTTTGTGGCAGGGGTGACAACAGGTTTTTAAAGGTAAACTGTTGGATCATTCTGAAAGACACCCAAAATCAGGGGCCAAATACCGGTCTTACCCTATCTTGTCCTTTTTAATTTTAAAATCATTATTGCGATGACCCTTTGTGAATTTTGATTTCCAGAGATAACTGAAGCAACGCTTAATGTAAGCAGTTGCTATGAAACATGCACATCTTGGTCAGGATCTGTTGTGAAATTGGGAATTGTTGGTAAAAGGATGAAAGGTCTTACCCTTGTGATTTAAACACTTTTCTTACAACTTTATTGTTACACTTTTTATGTGGTTTATAGGATGTGGAAGAAGAAGAAGATGAAAGCAGTGAGGAGTCAGAGGAGGTAAGATTTATATCACAGTGAGGAAATTGACATTTCAGTTAAATTATCAAGATATCAACTCATCTAACTTAATATATAAGATATATACCACAGTGAGGAAATTTACACTCCAGTTAAATTATCAAGATATCAACTCATCTAACTTATATAAGATATATACCACGGTGAGGAAATTTACAATTCAGATAAATTTTCAAGATATCAAATCAATCAACTAAAGATATATATCACAGTGAGGAAATTTACATTCCAGTTAAATTATCAAGAAATCTAACGTAAAGAGTTATCACAGAGAAAACAAACAGAAATGAAAATAGTATAACATGTATAATTTCAAAATATAAATGCTTGCGACAATTCCCTATAAAGTGTCTCTATTTTTTCAGGATGTTGAACCAAAGCTTAAATATGAGAGGATTGGGAATGACCTGAAGAACAAACTACTGTCTAAAGACTGTGTCAGCTGTCTGGCTGTTCATCCAAAGGTAACAAACTACTGTCTAAAGACTGTGTCAGCTGTCTGGCTGTTCATTCAAAGGTAACAAACTACTGTCTAAAGACTGTGTCAGCTGTCTGGCTGTTCATTCAAAGGTAACAAACCACTGTCTAAAGACTGTGTCAGCTGTTTGGCTGTTCATCCAAAGGTACAGTTTATCAAACCATAACAGATTTTTGTAGTTCTGTAAAATGTTGATTTTGATTGGATAAAGTGGTCACATGAACAGCTGTTTACTTGCAGTGAAAATCTTCTCCCATCTCAATGGAAGTTAAAAGTAAGGAAAGGGGTATAGAACACACTCTCGGATGATCCATAATTTAGTTTCGCTCTAATTATAGTTCCTAGCTGTGGGGACATATAATGATATATATTTTCTTCTTGTTCTATTTATAGTTCCTAGCTGTGGGGACACACTGGGGGATGATCCATATTTTTGACCATGCCGGGAATGCTGTAAGAGACAAGGAAATAGCTGCAGTAAGTACAGATACCGTAACAGGTTACACTGATTAGTTACTAGTTACATTGATATATTACAAATTACACTTATATTTTATGTTTATACTGAAAGTCTTTTATATTATTGCATCTTCGCTAACCAAGGGTTTCTGATACGCTACTCTCCTCATGAACGATTGGCATACAGTGTTGATAGAAGTTTTTTTTTTCTCGAGTTCTGATTGGGATTCTATTTTTAGCACACCACCACCGTGAACCAGTTAAGTATAGATGACAATGGGGACCATATAGCCAGCTGTTCAGACGATGGAAGGGTACGGTTTTTGTTGTTTACCTGCTTCCATATTTTTTCATGAGGATCTAGACTTTAGAATATTTTCTATTTGACCTATTTATATGGTATGAATCCTACTTAACCTATTTATAAAGTGTGAATTTCTACCTGACCTATTTATATGATGTCATCTTCCACTAGTGACCTATATAATAATGATGTTAACTTCCCCTAGTGACCTATATAAAAATGATGTTCACTTTCCCAAGTGACCTATAAAATAATGATGTTAACTTCCACTAGTGACCTATATAATAATGATGTTAACTTCCACTAGTGACCTTTATAATAATGATGTTAACTTCCACTAGTGACCTATATAATAATGATGTTAACTTCCCCTAGTGACCTATATAAGTATGATGATAACTTCCACTAGTGACCTATATAATAATGATCATGATGATGTTAAATTCCCCTAGTGACCTTTATAATTAAAATGTTAGCTACCACTAGTGACCTATATGATAATGATGTTAACTTCCACTAGTGACCTATTTAAAAATGATGTTAACTTCCCCTAGTGACCTATATAATAATGATGTTAACTTCCACTAGTGACCTATATAATAATGATGTTAACTTCCCCTAGTGACCTATTTTATTATGATGACCTATTTAATGATGATGACCTATTTAATGATGATGACCTATTTACAGGTGATGATATCAGGGCTTTACACCTCGGAGAACAACCAGACTGTGAACTTTGACAGACCGGTCAAGGCCGTCGCCATAGACCCAAAATTTGCTAAACATGGCAGTGGGAAAAACTTTGTTACCGGGGACGATAAGGTCAGAGGCTACAGATTATTAATTAATTAATGATTATATTAACATAATCTCTTTTTTGATCATAAGGAATTTATTATTATTATTTTATAACCTCTTATTTTCACTATTTAGAGTGATTCCCCCTATCTGCACTCATTTTCATTTTATTTCATAATAATTTGCTAATGTTAAACTATTATAACTTTTTGCCAAAACTGCAAGTGGATTCTTTAAATTATTATTAATAAATTAAATATTTTAAGACAATTTATATTTTTAATTCTATTTTTAGCTGATATTGAATGAGAGAGGGGGACTGTTCAACCGACACAAGACAGTACTTCTCCACCAGGGGGAGGGGCTGATCAGAGAGATAAAGTGGAAGGGGGATTTCATTGCGTGGACAAACGATCATGTAATTATATAATTATATAGCTGTATAACACAATTAGCCAATGTGTTTGGATTAAGAAGACTTTTGTAAGTTCATAGTTTTATTATAAAGTCACAGCAAAGGTTAAACAAACAATGGTACATGAAAAGTTCAATTATAAAGATCTCGGAGCAAAGTACGTAAAAGCTCTCGTGGTCCGTCTCGGAGCTAAGATGGTAAAAGCTCTCATAGTCTGTCTCGGAGCTAGGATGGTAAAAGCTATTGATACTCAGTGAGCACATCTTCTTGTACAAGAATCTGCATCATAGGGTTCACATATTTGGTAATAGCAATTAGTTAGTTAGAGTGTCACTTCATTGATATTGTCCGCCCCTCATTGAAGCTTTGTCTCCCATCTCCTTATAGGATACAGCAATGTCCTCTGTTTACATTAACATTGTGCATCTTGCACATTCTTCAGTTAATTAGATGGCTGCAGCTCTGCACAAAGTGTGATTGGAAGTGTCAATGCTCGAGAACAACACATCGTAAAAACTAATTGTCCGTCAAATGAAGACGCTCTGTTGTTGTATTCTATCTCCCAGAGTTTGTAAACAAGTTCGTAATTAAGATATTATTGTCCGTCACTCTACACACTGATAGTATCAATTATAATTCATAACACAATATTAAACATAGATAATTGTACTGTACAAATTAATGTATCAATTAAACATAATTTATTTGTGTTACAGCTGTAAAGCAGTCATACAGTTGGATAGGGTAGGGGGGGGGGGGGG
>PRKT01001011.1:60935-72059 GCA_003671525.1 Saccostrea glomerata | reverse complement strand
CTCCTTGCATGGGCAGATAAAGTGAAAGTAGGAAAATATTATGTGTACTAAACAGAAAGTAAATTATTATTAGAATTATATCTGTATAATTAGAACTTAATTAAAGATGTAGAAAAATTGTGGCAGCTTTGTCAAAGTAATGGAAACGTACTTTTATTTGATTTGAATACATTCTTCGAGGATGAAAGTTACCTTCTAAATTTTTAAATTCAAAATAAATATAATACCTCATTTTTTAAAATCATTTTTAATTCCAATGTAATAATGTAATATGTGATGAAAATTAAATTTCAGGTTTGTATTGTAAAAGACAGGGAGGATCGGGATATTAGAGATTTACCACAAAGATATGTAGAAATCAGTAAGTTATAGATATTGTTTTATTAAATTTATATAGCTGGGGATCCAAGATAAATTCGCAACATCTGTGTTCGTACTAAACAAGTTTTGCTGTACGGTATGATTTTATCAAATAAAAGTTGAATGTCACTTGCTTGTAGTATTTCCCCACTCGGAGACAGCTTGGTCATTTTTAGCTCTACTGGTCAGAAAACTTATGTGATAGTAAGGTGTCCGTCATCTGTCCGTCTGTCTGTCCAGCTGTCTGTCTGTCCATCTGTCTGTGAACAATTTTTCCAAAATGCTACTCCTCCTATCTCATTTTTCAGTTGCCATGTTTATACCATTTTATAACCCCTTTTCCTGTGGTATTTTTCCACTGGGTGACCTTTTGGTCATTTTATCTTTCAGTTGCCATGTTTACTATCGACTCGTTTGCCTGTGGTATCTCTCCACTGAGTGACAGTTTGGTCATTCTAACGTTTGAAAAAGAAACCCAGGAAGAGGTAAGCACACTGATTATAAAAATCCTGAAAGAATTCTATGCATTTCTCAACCAAAGTAAATTTATTTGTTATTGTCTTGATATCTTAAGAAATCAATGAGTAATATTTTGTTTTTTCTGTCTTCATAAAATGCACTTTATTTGAAAAATACAGTTATGTTAAGAATTAAAGACTTTTGAACTCGTATTTATTTTGGACACCAGGACAACAGACAGGTTTCCAAGCGACCACACTTGTTAATTGTGGAGCCACACATGGAGTATTTTGAGGAGATTTCTAACGACGCTTTGTCTGTACGGGGGTTCCAGGAATACAAGCCTATCGACTATCACCTAGGTAACACCAGATATCAGATATTAGATGAATAATGACTTAAGTAATACAAAAAACTAGATATCAGATATTGACCTGGGTAACTCAAAAAATCATGTATCTGATAATAACGGAGGTAACATAAAATATTCACCTAAGTACCATGGAAACCAGATTCCAGATACTGTATAAAGGGAAATTTTCACCCCTGTTTTATTTTCGCCTCTTTTGCCCTTATTTTGGTTGGACGAATTTAAAACGGGTCAAATTTAAAACGGGTCAAATTTAAAACGGGTCAAATTTAAAACGGGGCAAATTTAAAATGGGGCAAATTTAAAACATTTAAAACGGGGCAAATTTAAAACGGGGCAAATTTAAAATGGGGCAAATTTAAAACAGGGCAAATTTAAAATGGGGCAAATTTAAAGAATACAGTATAATTCCTTAACCAAAACTGTGACTGGGTGAATTTAAAACGGGGCAAATTGTTTTCATGTGTGAAAGGGCAAAAATAAATTGGGGCAAAAATAACTCTGTTTACAGTACTCAAGTAATCATCTAGTAAGTAACATGGAAAGTCAGATATCAGATGTAGGTATTAACCCAAAACATCTGATATCAGACAATTAATATTATTGTATAGAATATTAACATTTGTTAACATTTCATCTTCTAATTACAAATTGCTGTTAACATGTGGATGTACAAGTATAATAATAATAAAACTAACAGCTTCAGATATATTTTAAACATTACACGTTTCAGAGATACTAGTATCAGGTTTGTAACCCAACCCACCCTCCCACCACTACCACCACTACCTCAACATTTAACTTCTTACTACTCCCTCATTCACCAAATCCTCAAAATTTCGTACAATCAATCAAAGCCACACACACAGTCACACAAACAACAAATATTCTACAACAACAACCCCCACCCCCAAAGTTATATACAGAGTTGTACTTTCTTTTTGATAAAATCATAAATACTGTAAACCATGTGTTATTGGTGCGCTAGTAATATCTGAAAGTTTCACAACCTTATCACAAATATTCATGACTGGGAACCAATTAATTACTGCTGCATTCATGTAAAGTGCTTCCTCAGTTGCCAAAAATAATAGTTGTGGTTTGATTTTCAAACTGAAAAATCACTTATAAAAGACGTTGCAAATGATAGTTCGTTTACAGTTTTTTCCCCTCCCCTTCCTCATTAATATCCTTTATACTGTAAACCAACTTTTATTCGCGACGACTTAATTTCACGATTTAACGGGAGTTAGCTAGCTAGCGACGATTAATTTTCGTGATCAAAAGCGCGAATAAAAGTTGGTTTACAGTATACTCCAAACCAATCAAATGTATGATAACTTGATCTTAACCTTACAGATTTGACATTTACACATGGTAATCAAATGTCTGTCAATTTTAAGGGCAGCACCATTCTTAAATGATTTGTTTCTTAGTAATGACTATAAATTTCATATCCCAGTGACCTCACTTGATCTTAAAAATAGGACTTTGATTAAAACGTAAGACATGCCTGACTCATCAGTGACATTGAACTAAAATTCAAAGGGTTTTCATAAAGCTTTCATATACCATGAGCCTATCTTTTGTTCTTCAGTACATTCATTTTGAAGCAGTAACAAAATTTATCTATTAAAATGTGTATATTTTCAGAGACGATTGCAGACGAGAATTTGTTTTACATTGTCAGTCCTAAGGATATCATAGTATCTAAGGAACGGGACATTGACGATCATGTTAGCTGGCTTTTAGACCATGAAGACTTTGAGGTAAAACAATTACAAATGAAAACGTTTAAAAAATTAATTTTCTTATGCTTGAAATACAAAAATAGTGAACAGTACAATACTTATCTTGCATCTGACCTTAAAAGAAAGCAAAATGAATAAGTGATTCTTCTGAATATTCATTTTAAATGCAATGATCTGTTAAATCTGATAACTTCATGAATACAATAAATAATACATACATATGTTAACATGATTGTGTTTCTCCAGTTAATATCATGCCATCATTACATTTCTCAAGTTTGTAAATATGTGATATATCTCTATTTACAGGAAGCTGTGGATGTCGTAGAGAAAAACGAACATCTCCTTAGAAAGCATTCTTACAAGGTAACTAAAGATAGAATATGTGAAAATACTGATCGTATGGAGTATTCATATTGTATCAGTCTTATCTCTGTTAATCTCATGACTTCCCATTCACAATTTTAAGCACTGTTCTCTTGAAAACTTGTCAAATTAATAATTTATTATTCAAACAAAAATCCTGAAATCATTCTGAGTCATTATTTTCTATTTAACACAAGTAATTAAAAAAAATGTATCAAAATCTTAATTGATATGTATTTCTTTCTTTCTTTATTTATTCTATTGTACAGGAAGTAGCCAAGCAGTACCTCCACTTTTTACTGGAGGAGGGTAATTTTGAGGAAGCAGCCAGACAGTGCCCGAGGATTCTGGGTAAAAATAAGGAATTGTGGGAAGAGGAAACTTGGAAGTTCCAGAAATATAAACAGTTAAAGGTAATCAGCATCATATTTATCTTTATTTGTTTATCCTTCTATTCTTATAAGGATTTTAATTTTAAGGAAGTTGATTATAACATCCACGTGAGAGGTAGTTTGAATTAATTAACTTCATTACTATTTCATCTTTGGAAAAGTTCTTTAGAAAAGTTCTAGTCCTTTACATTTATATACTGTAGAAGTACTTTTTCCGCATGGTATTTATTTACGCTATGTACGCTGTCACAATTTTCCGCGGAAATTTCTCCAAGCGTACTTAATATAAATGTAAGGCTTTTAGTGAACGTCTAAGAAATCAGCGTAATTTTCTACATGCAGATTAAACAGAAATTGAGAATCCGTGGAATTATGACCCCGTGAGAAGAACTTTTACAGTAACCCTCAATGAATTAAAACAATAATTTAAAGATTTTTTATATACTCCTTTTGAAATTAAATTTTTTAATAGGTTCTAGCCCCGTATTTACCCCATAGTGAGCCCAAGCTATCTATGAACTTGTTCTGAATAATTTTTTGTTATTACCCCGCAGTGAGCCCCAGCAACCTATGAACTTGTATTCAATGACTTTTTGTTACAGGTTCTAGCCCCTTATCTACCCCGCAGTGAGCCTCAACTGTCCCCAGCAATCTATGAACTTGTACTGAATGATTTTTTGAACACAGACAGTGAGGTGAGACTTAATTCGTAAGAACATATTAAATATACTGAAAGGAAAAAGAAATGCAGGGTAGCATAATGTTCAAAAACATTTTGACCACATGACCGAAAATTACGAAAATTGGTCAGAAGAGAAATTTAGTTACTTTGCACCAAAATCAGTATTCAGAATTACTCAACCGTAAAATTTATGACGTCACGTAGGGAATACGCTAAAAAGCCTAAAACACGTGCAATTTGATAACGACAAGTTTGTCAAAAAATCTTGTAGCATTATTTGATGCATATGAGGTATGCACATCGTTTTTCAATATAAAGAGACATTATGAATTTCTTGCAATCTTGGCACAGTTTACGGAAGCTCAATGGGGTCTTGTTTTCGAATTGCCTAATTAATGAAAAAGGCAACAACGGTTTACTAAGCAGTTTCTTCCACATAAAACTTGTTACCCGTTGTCAGAGAGAGTCTGGAATGGTTTTCAATCAACCGTGACGATGACGTTAACGCAAAACAGAGCCATGTCACGAGCTGGTTATTCGTCCTGCCATCTCTTAAATCGCCACCTTACTACCACAAAAACAGCCATTTATACAGGAGACGATTATAATCATTACATTCATACGAAATTTGAAAGAAAACAATTCCGCAATTTGATTTTTTGAGCCAGTCAACTTACTGTTTTATTCCACTCACTGGCGCATGCGCGCGCCGTTTTGACTTATGTTTTTGCATTGTTACCCATGCCAAATATAGCCAGGGTCTGAAAGATAAACACTCTAATGAAATTCCAAGCAAAGGAGAAATAAGGCTCTGACAGATGCACGGGAGAGACATTGAAGATAATGAGAGTTTTCGATTTTCACTTTTGAGGGCATCGTCATTTGAGCTTCAGTAACTCATGAATTATTAGACAAAATCAGATGGGACTTTGGTTATATCTTTTTAAAAGATGATTTTAAAAGTTAGATATAAAAACTAAAACATATTTAAAGAATAGCATATTTAATTTACCTAAGAAGTTTACCCTGCGTTTCTTTTTCCTTTCAGTATAGTATATAGTGTAAAAACACTGTATTACATACATATTATACATGTAGTTACTGTAGTAATAATAACCATACATGTTAACTCTACCGATTTAGGCTGGAGTCTTCCACTTTTTCACTCCATCTCCCACCTAACGATTTTACTTTTCTACAAAAGTTAAATAACGCAATTTATTATATGTGACTGTATAAAGAGAAACAACAGATTGTGTAACAAAATAACACATCATATAGCATATGGTTTTGTTTCTTTAAATACAATGTACTTTAAAAGTGCATATTAATGTAATGCATGTTTACATGTAAAAGTAAAGTGTACTAAATATTTACCACAGTCTTTCATATTAGACTGATTTATATATATACACAGTTAATCATAATTAAAACAGAACACTGGAATATTGAAAACAGAAAATATGTGTTTAATTTGTTAGTTGGTGTGTACATTAATTTAGTGAAAATGAAAACAAATGAAAGAATTTTTTAAAAATGATAACCGGATTAACCCTAAACAAAAGTAAACCATTGTCATTCACTAATGAATATGTTTTAAATCTTTAACTTTATTATAAACTGTTGTGATTTTTATAACACTTTTATTAATTGGTTTTACTTTAAGACATTCCTAAGCATTGTCAAGGAGTGGCCGTCTAACCTATATAATGTACAGACCATAATCACCGCCACGCTCGATCGCCTGGACCGTGAACGGAACAACACGGTGCTACTGAGAGCCCTGGGAGAGCTGTGAGTTATTTTTAGCAACAGCAATGTCGAACTTTGTTTTGATATTTTTGCCACATAATGTTTTTTTGAGTTCTGATATAACTATTTCTATATTAAGTTATGTTTAACCAGACAATGTCAGGTTCCTTATTCTTCTTCTTTGGTTTATGTCATCAATAAATGTAGGAATAAGAACTTAAATATGATAAAAGTTAAATCAGAGAAGTAAATCATATTTTAATTTACATATGTATAAGAAAATGATATAAACTTTCCACAGATACACATTGGAGAGACAGTATGAGAAGAGTCTGGCTATTTACTTAAAGTAAGTAAGAAATTAAGGAAGCTGGGGTGTGGCAGCCATTTTCAGACTATTTTGATGTCCTTTAAAAGAAGAGCTCCATATAAAAATATACAAAAATGATCAAATTCTTAAACTAAAATGTATAAATTTTTTCTTTGCCAAATGATAGTTAACAGCTGACCCCCAAGCCTCCTTAAGTTATAAGAGTTCTGTCTGATTGTGATCTATAAGTTCTGTTCATTTAATAGATGTTACAATTCATGCATGGAATATTTACACTGTTTGTATTAAATCCTTACTTTATAATAGGGGCCTATTTAAAAAGATCCCATTTTCACAGAAATTTTACTTAAGAAAACACTCATTTAGTGTAAAGTTTTCATGATGATTAACATTTTATATTCTTTCCCTGTATTCAATGAAATCAATATGAGATGATATTATTTAATGAAATATAAAACCTTTTATACACAGTAAAACTTGAGTACAATGAGGGATTTGGGGAATTTCTGATTTTCCTCTTTACAGGAAAAACATAACTTCCTAGGTTCAGTTTTTAAAAGTGTGCTTTGTAGCAACCACTCATGATATAACACCGCTCAATGACACAAGTATCATTAAGCGTTGCAACTGTATCATAAATACCATAAATCATTGCATTATTAAATGATTGTCCTTTTCAACCACAAATCTAAATCTCCAATTTTAAAATTAAAAATAATATCATTAGGTGGATGGGAATGTCAACTATTTGATTGTGAAATAATTTATGACATTAAGCGTTTGCTACAGTTCTTACAATATTTGAGGTCAATGAAATTTAAATTTTTTAGTTTGTCAAAACAGAAATAATTTAACAGAAACAAGTTTTACCTGTACATGTTATTTATACCTGAATGTGAAAATATTTAGTGTATGAATTATAATAAAAAGTACCTTAAAATTCTTTATATACCAGATACTGTTCAATTGCTCAATCCAAAGAAAGGTAACCATTGCATGATGGGTAATGCTATAGACCTATATTTCAGAAATGCACCTGTTGTCTTCATTTCCTCAGAATACATGTCTATATTTGAGATATTTGTTTGAATGGGAAATCTCTAACCTTTAGAATATTGTATGTAAATATTGACTCAGCTTTTCATTTGCATGGATGTACCTGTTTTTTTAACTTCAAAAGCAGGGTTAATACAGGGAAACTATAACAAATGGGATGTGGAATCATCATTTTTTATGGGGGACCAGTGTTTCTGGGGACATGGTTCATCCTCGAGCACAAATTCTTTTATAGTAACCTACAAAATTACACCCACACAAACTAGTAAAACTGTTGAATGATTCTGAAATATTCAATATACTTGTTCATTTGTTAGCGATAAGGTTTAGGTTTTGAATAACTTTTTGTTACTGATGTTAATGAATTGTGGTAGAGTCAAAGCTGTTGAAAAAGGGAAGGGGTGTTGCATTGGTTATGATTACACAACTTTACATGTAAAAACATTTTGAAATGTGATGTTTGGAACAAAATGAATTGATTAAAGACATGCTGCCTTATTTGGTATTTGATACCTGAAGAAATTAAATAAATAATGCACGAGAAACCACTAAATTAATACACATTCATATAAAAAGAAATCTGGCTCCTCAAAGAGAATACCCCTGTGACCCCTTATCAGAAATCTGATCACTGAGTGTTAAATGATGGGAAAAAATCTTCAAATTTCCTCAAGGGAGTAAACTATCTACAGTTTTAGTCCTTACAATTTTTACACTTTTCAATTAGAAACTTAAGGCTGTGACCAGTGTTCATAAAAAGCACTGAAATATTTTCAAAATTAAGTCAGGAATAATGAAGTTCTTCCATATCCAAAAAAAAAAAAATTTTCCTCATCAAGGGCTTTTTTTTTTTCAAATGAACTTGTATATAAATAATGCTCCTATTTTTAGCAACATTTTCCAAATTACTAACAGTTGAGTAATTTCTTGGGTAGTTCTACTTTTCATGGTGTTTTATGTTCTCAAATTAACATTTTACTGGGGGTATTATCATCTGTTCCATCCATTTAGTCTTCCTTTACAGCAAACAAAGATTATAAAAATCAGAGCTTTGTGGGATTTAAATATCTTGCCATAATATCTGTGCCTGATAAATCATGACCTATATTTTGTCATACTTTCAAAAATTTACATTGAAGTTACAGCTGGTATTTGAGTTACTTTATGTTGTTTGTTTTATATTTTCTATTAAATACCTTTCTTATTAATTTTTGTTAATAAAAGTAAAAAAAAATTGCTTTTGAGTATATAAGATTACTTGTAATGTTTCATGTAATATATATTATCAGTCTTATTTTTCAAAGTTTAATTCTTCCTCTTAAATAATCATACAGAATTTTGCTTTTAAGATAATGATATTTCAAAAGAAAAATCTGAAGTAGAACTGAAATGCAAACAATATAGGCTGTACCTTGTAATTAATAATTTTACAGAAATAACCTTTAGTCTTAAATTTAATTAGAGATATCTCTCATTAATTAT
Organism: Saccostrea glomerata; assembly: GCA_003671525.1. NCBI lineage: Eukaryota > Metazoa > Mollusca > Bivalvia > Ostreida > Ostreidae > Saccostrea > Saccostrea glomerata. The sequence goes on along the minus strand of PRKT01001011.1, from coordinate 63,058 downwards.
CAGAAAATCAATTACATATTTTGATGAGAATTATTTTTAACTATCAAGAAATGTAAAGAAATCGCTTGAGTTCACAAGACCCTCTGGAAAGATATTTTGGATAAATGATCAACAAAGTTGCCAAGTTAAAAACTTAAGGTTCTTTCTTCAAATATTGCTAGGTTATTGGAAACCATTTGCATTAAAGCAAATTCTATTTCGGTGACAGAGGATTGGTGTACATGTACCTTAGTAATAAGAGGCTTCTATTTATAGATTAGGGAACACAGACGTTTTTCAGCTGATCCACAAATACAACCTCTTCTCTTCTATCAGTGATAAAATCGTCCAGCTAATGGAGTTTGACGAAGATCAGGCTGCTAAACTTCTGATTGACAATATGGATAAGCTCCCTGTAAGTTGATATAGCTGATAAATACATAGAACTAACAGCGGGTGTGACTGGTCAACAGGAGATATTTTCTCCCCCGAGACACCTGATCCCACCCCTGGAATTTCTCTTTACGGATTTGTATCGTTTATAGATTTTTTAGATAGTTTTCATTCAGTGACATGATTTTCACCTTTTTCAATGTTTTACAATATCTTTTAATTTCAATCTACTGTATACAGGGTTATTTTCGCCCCGTGTTATTTTTCGCCCATTTGCACTTGCGAACAATTTTGCCCTATTTTAAATTCGCCCAGTCATAGTTTTGTTTAAGAAATTATGCTGTGTAATTTGAATTCGCACCGTTTTAAATTCGCCCAATCAGGAAGAGGGCGAAATGGGCGAAAATTTCCCTGTATACAGTAGCTATTTGTATTCCACCTAGTACGAATCTAACCTTTTCTTAAAGTGATGTCATTCAAGTGCCATTTATTACAAAGCTGAATTAATATTTTATACATTTCTGCCATTGGTTAACAGCTGATGGAATGAGTCTGACAAATCAATAAGAAAAATATGACCAAATTGAAATGTATTTTTAGTTTGATGAAAATAAAACAAACAAATATTTATTTATCTGACATAGGAGTCTTGATAATGAGGGATTCAGATATCAAGATAAAATCACAAATGTAACAGAGGTGGGCCTGTTGACTCTTCTTGGCATATCCCTTGTCATGTCACAATCCTTTATTATTATATAAAAAGTTATACAACATAGACCTTTTATTTTACATTAATTCACAAACCAAATATAAATAATTCCAGAGTTTTGCAACAAATGGTTGTTTAAAACTTTATATTCTGAATTGAAAAATAGTTTAAAGCTAAACTGCAAAAGCACATTAATTTCTTGGGGGTAAAATTTTCGAGTTTTGAGGAAAAATTATTGATTTGTGGGAATTTTATCTTGTGGTTGGAAAATGTTTAGTAGTCATGCAAGCCATATTAAATTTTTCATTTCTTAGTGGTCATAAATATATGCATCTCCCAATACCAAAAATCCCCCCCCCCCCCCCGCGATAATAAGTGATTTTACAGTAAAATCTAAATTGAATTAAAAGGTTAATTTCATAAATTCTATAAATTCTGTATTGAAGATTGAACAAGTTGTCAAGCAGCTGGAACACCATGAGAAGTTCTTGTTTGCTGTAAGTGTAGATTCTGACAATATTTCTCTGTCATATTTCATAATTTTGACTTTTTATAATTTTCTTCAATTAATTTCATCATTTTCAAACTATATATTTTTCAGCATAAAAAAGGAACGTAGATGTAAAGTTTTAACTCTTGGGTCATTTTTCTCAGAATTATGAGAGAGGATAGCGTTTTGAATTTTTAGCTCACCTGAGCCGAAGGCTCAAGTGAGCTTTTCTGATCACATTTTGTCCGTCGTCCGTCCGTCCGTCTGTCCGTCCGTCCGTCTAGCTGTCTGTCCGTCCGTCTGTAAACTTTTCACATTTTCGACTTCTTCTCAAGAACCACTGGGCCAATTTTGACCAAACTTGGTACAAAGCATCCTTGGGTGAAGGGGAATTTAAATTGTTAAACTGAAGGGACATATCCCCTCGCAAGGGGAGATAATCAAGAAAAGACAAAAATAGGGTTGGGTCATTAAAAAATCTTCTTCTCAAGAACCACTGGGCCAGTAAAGCTGAAACTTATGTGGAAGCATCCTGGGGTAGTGTAGATT
>PRKT01001011.1:0-60000 GCA_003671525.1 Saccostrea glomerata | reverse complement strand
GGGGAAGGGTGGGGACATTATAGGGAATGAAAGTTTTACATAGAAATATATAGGAAAAATCTTTGAAAATCTTCTTCTCAGGAACCACTGGGCCAAAAAAGCTGAAACATATGTGCCCATGGAAGGATCATGGGGTTGTGTAGATTTCAAAATGTCTAAATTATGATCAGTGGGGTAGGGTGGGGATGCATTATGTATAACAAGGGGGAAATCTCGTAAAGAACAGAATGGTCAAAGCTTCTCAGGTGAGCGATGTGGCCCATGGGCCTCTTGTAATAATGATGTCTGTTGTTGTGAAGATTTTTTAATGTGAACTTTAACCTTTGACCTCAGTATTTGGATCGAGTATGTCAGAAAGATCAACAGCTTTGTCAAGCCTACCATGGACAGCTTGTCAAGCTGTATGCAGAATTCGCTCCAAGGAAGTTACTTCCGTTCCTGAAGAGCAGCATTCACTACCCACTGCAGAGAGCCATGGACGAGTGCCAAGTCCGAGGGCTCATTCCTGAACAGGTCTATTTACTGGGTAAGCTTTTTCATATTCCTACTCAAACAATGTTTTTCTTTTTGGGTGAGGTGAATGGGGGTGTTAAATCACCATGTTTTTCTCTCTCTAGCCCTCCATTAATTCTACTTTGACAGTTTTGGTCTAGATATGATTTCTGAACTTACTTGTTTTGCTCATCATGTATATGACAGTAGCTTGTAGTTAGTATTTGTGATGTCCATTTTTGTGTCTTGCCTTTTCTGTGTCTTTCCAATCTTCTAACTGTTTGTCCATCATACTTCGTGTCCTGCATTTATTATAATGATATCACAGTATCACCCAACACTAATTATTTACTCTTTCTTCAATTGACTTGTAAGTGTAATAACAACAAATACAAACATCATCTGGCCCCGGGATCATGAAAAAGACTTAGACTTAAGTCAAAATTTCAATTATCTATAAAATCTTTAAAACTTGTTAAAGGAAATTCATAATTTGCATACAACAGCATACTGATGATACAAAACCGGAAGGCATTTTCATTTTGGGCTGCTTAACCTATAAAAAATTTTAGCATCTAAGGCATTTTTTGACTTAAGCTGAAGATGCTTCATGATCCCGGGGCCTGGTATTTATCCATTTTGATAATATATATTTCTTTTCTTCTTTAATTAGGTCGTATGGGAGATCTGAAGAAGGCCTTGACCTTGATTACAACAAAGTTGAAGGACGTTACCCAGGCTATTGAGTTCTGTAAGGACAAGAATGACGAGGAACTGTGGGCGGATCTCATTAAATTCAGCATAGACAAACCATGTAAGACAACATCCCTTATTATAGCCATAATTTAAATCCCAACTTGAAAATCCTGTAGTCATTTTCAGTCACTGTATGCTGTTAAAGACCCCATTGTATGTCATTTACATATAATTACCCACTAAGATTTAAAATACCTGCATCCCATTATCTGAACTATGGACAGACTTCCTCAAATAAAGATACCATCGTAATAATTCCACCCCAAAAGATCAAGATTCTTTCTCTTCCCTATAAATATACTAAAGATGTAAAAGGACTCAAATAAACAAACTCTGAAATCATTTTGTTGACAGCTTTTATCAAAGGATTACTTCACAACATTGGGACTCATGTGGATCCTATCAGACTGATCCCTCAAATCCAGAACGGAATGGAAATCCCAGGATTACGGGACTCATTGGTTAAAATCCTGCAGGACTATAATCTACAGGTATGAAAGTATATGAAGGGTTCAGAAATGATGGGGCGTGTTTTACAATGATTGGAAGGAACATATTGTCTACTAGGGCATATTTAAAACACCACTTTGGTGATAGGATTTAAAAATAATGTTTTATTTACTATGTATTTTTATCTCCATTTATTTCATTTCAACATTTCTGCATGCATTTTCTCAATTCCTGTAACTTTTTTATTGTAAAGAGAGTTGAAGTCCTTTAGTTTTTCGTCTTCCTTTTGTCTTTGAGCCTGAGGTCTATGCATTCACTTATTATTGCTTTCTTTGATGGCTATTTTTGACTAATTATTCTTTCAAAGTAATTTTAAAGAATATATAATCTTTTTTTTACACCAGTGGTGAGTGTTCATGTTGCTTACACACTGTTATATCGGAGTTTTTGAATCCTCTATTCGGAGTTAGGAAATAAAGTTGGTGTCCACCTGTCTTGTTTTTCAGGATCCTCTGCTTGTTTGTAAATTTAACGTACTTCCACTTTTTCCCAGATATTAGATGATACCTCTCTTTCCTTTGGTCATTTTTCTTGCTCCTTTAAGTGTAGTTTTGAGTTTTTCCAATGCCAAATTATAGTTACATGTATCTCTTCATCTTTTCCAGACACACATTTCATTCTGGACAAGTATCAGAACATAATGACATCGATGATTTGATAAATATTGCAAACGATAAAAACAATGTACATTTAACGGTTTCAGAAATTCTTATTTTCACATTACCTTATTTTACTGTTGACAGATATCACTGAGAGAGGGTTGTAGAAGAATTCTGGTAGCTGACAGCTTTAACTTACTGGACAGACTGGTCAAAACACAGAGAAGAGGAGTAGCTGTCGACAGTAATATCACAATATGATGGGGGCGGGGTTAATGAGTGACTGACAGCTTTAACTGACTTAACAATATGATGGGGGCAGGGTTTATGAGTGACTGACAGCTGTAACTTACTAGATAATATGATGGGGGTGGGGTTAATGAGTAACTGACAGGTGTAATTTACTAAACAATATGATGGTGGCGGGGTTAACGAGTGACTGCCAGCTGTAACTTACTAAAACAATATTATGGTGGCGGGGTTAATGAGTAACTGACAGCTGTTACTTACTGGATTGACTGGTCAAAACACAAGGAAGAGGTGTAGCTGTTGACAGCACATATAACAATATGATGGGAGTGGGATTGGTGGGGTTATTGAATGAGAGGGGTGGAGGTTTAAATGGACGTTTTACACAAACATGGATATGTCATTTTGAGGTTCAAGTATATAATGTTTAAGGGCTGAAAGAGTGAGGTGAAAATTTTTGGTTGTATGCAAAAAATGTTTGATTTTTTCAGAACATATATTTAATTTATAAAATGACATTTCTTTTGTTACCAGGTAGCCAGTCTTGTCCTATTTGTCAACAGCGGATCATAGTAACAGGTATCATTTTACAAATTATGAACGCTTATCTATGCTCTTTTAAAGTGTTATTGTTGTGGAATGAGAAATATTATTGGAAAAGAATCATATACAATTATGGTTTTGATCATGAGTAATAACAAGATACTGTTTTGCAGATTTGAGATATGCCAGCAATGTTGTTTTATTCCACTGTAAACATGCATTCCATGAAGATTGTTTACCCACGAACTCAATGGTGATTTTTTCCCTCCATTTCAAATCATTGTTTTATGATAGTGTTTATTAAACATAAATATGCAATAACGAAGAAATTTTGAAAAAAGTGAAAGAAAATTCCTGTATTGGTATGAATCATACACCTCTGTTTGTAGGGAATTAGAGGGCATGTTGACCTAGTTATTTCTACTCTCTATCATATAAAACATGAAACAGGGAATGCTTTTTAGCTTACCTGAGCCGAAGGCTCAAGTGAGCTTTTCTGATCACATTTTGTCTGTCGTCTGTCCGTCCGTCTAGCTGTCCGTCCGTCTGTCTGTCCGTCTGTAAACTTTTCACATTTTCGACTTCTTCTCAAGAACCACGGGGCCCACATTTTCGACTTCTTCTCAAGAACCACGGGGCCAATTTTGACCAAACTTGGTACAAAGCATCCTTGGGTGAAGGGGAATTTAAATTGTTAAAATGAAGTGACATATCCCCTTGCAAGGGGAGATAATCAAGAAAAGACAAAAATAGAGTTGGGTTATTAAAAAATTATCTTCTCAAGAACCACTAAGCCAGTAAAGCTGAAACTTATCTGGAAGCATTCTGGTATAATGTACATTTTAAATTGTACAAATCATGACCCCAAGGGGAAAGGCGGGGCCACAATGGGGAAACAAAGTTTTATATAGAAATATATCGGAAAAATCTTTGAAAATCATTTCAAGAACCAATGGGCCAGAAAAGCTGAAACTTATGTGGAAGCATCCTGGTATAGTGAAGATTCTAAATTGTTCATCATTGACCCCTGTGGGAAGGGCGGGGCCACAATGGGGAATCAAAGTTTTATATAGAAATATATCGGAAAAATCTTTGAAAATCATCTCAAGAACCACTGGGCCAGAAAAGCTGAAACTTATGTGGAAGCATCCTGGTACAAAGAAGATTCTAAATTGTTCAAATATTGACCCCTGTGGGAAGGGCGGGGCCACAATGGGGTATCAAAGTTTTCCATAGAAATATATAGGAAAAATCTTTGACAATCTTCTTCTCAAGAACCACTGGGCCAGAAAAGCTGAAACTTATGTGGAAACATCCTGGTACAAAGTAGATTCTAAATTGTTCACATCATGACCCCCGGTAGAAGGGCGGGGCCACAATGGGGAATCAAAGTTTTATATAGAAATATATAGGAAAAATCTTTGACAATCGTCTCAAGAACCACTGGGCCAGAAAAGCTGAAACCTATGTGGAAGCATCCTGGTATAATGTAGATTCTAAATTGTTCATCATTGACCCCTGTGGGAAGGGCGGGGCCACAATGGGGAATCGGAGTTTTATATAGAAATATATCGGAAAAATCTTTGAAAATCATCTCAAGAACCACTGGGCCAGAAAAGCTGAAACTTATGTGGAAGCATCCTGGTACAAAGAAGATTCTAAATTGTTCAAATATTGACCCCTGTGGGAAGAGCGGGGTCATTGTAGGGGAATCAAAGTTTTACATAGAAATATATAGGAAAAATCTTTGACAATCTTTTTCTCAAGAATCACTGGGCCAGAAAAGCTGAAACTTATGTGGAAGCATCCTGGTATAATGTAGATTTTAAATTGTTCAAATATTGACCCCAATGGGAAGGGCGGGGCCACAATGGGGAATCAAAGTTTTACATAGAAATATATAGGAAAAATCTTTGACAATCTTGTTCTCAAGAACCACTGAGCCAGAAAAGCTGAAACTTATGTTGAAGCATCCTGGTATAGTGTAGATTATAAATTGTAGGAATCATGACCCCCGGGGGAAGGGCGGGGTCATTGTAGGGGAATCAAAGTTTTACATAGAAATATAAAGGAAAAATCTTTGAGAATCTTCCTTCTCAGGAACCTCTGGGCCAAAAAAGCTGAAACATGGAAGGTTCATTGGGTAGTGTAGACTTCAAAATGTCTAAATAATGATCAGTGGGGTAGGGTGGGGATGCATTATGTATTACAAGGGAGAAATCTGGTAAAGAACAGAATGGTCAAATCTTCTCAGGTGAGCGATGTGGCCCATGGGCCTCTTGTTCTGAGATGTATTTTTGTCTTTTGCCTTTGCTCTAATTACTCTCAGTCATTCCATTTTATTTGACTTTAGGAGCGCTGTACGATCTGTAGTACACAAAGGAGGGGACCAGGATCTAAGGGCGTGGTCAAGTAATGTCAATCATAGGAGAGCTCTAATAATATCCATCAAAGGCATTGTCAAGTAATATCAATCAAAGGAGTACATTACAATCATGTTATACAAAGGCGTTGTCCAGTAATGTCAATCATTGTTATGTATTTTTTTCTGCAACAGCTGCTTCCATTCATTCCAGTAACAACAAACAAAGAAAGCATTTTATTGTTTAGACAGTGCATGTGACATATATTTTGTTGTTTCTTACCCATAATAGTAAATACTTTTAATTATTGCACTGCGTGTAATGAAAATGAACAAATGTGCCTGTATGAATTTTAAAGGCGGATTCTGCCTGGAATTTGGGTGGAATTGAGCAGGAATTGGCAAATTCCGGGCGTACTTGAGGCGGAGACGGAATTTTCAAAGAGTTACGCCTCAGTAGAAGAGACGTCTTACAGGCGTCATTTGTAATTTCCGGGCGTCAATTGGCAAGTTCAGATTTTCCAGGCGTAAAATGGCAGGAAAATAGAAACAAAAATTACGCCTGGAACTTTCAGGAGAAGTAAAAGCCTCTGATTGGTCAATTTAATTATCAATTAAGGGTCATTTCAGATAGGAGTTTAAGTTTGAATTTGATCAGGAAGGAGGGAGTTTAGTGTGAGTGAAACAGGAAATGCAGATATCTCAATGTTAAGGCTTTTACACTTCTTGAGGATGACACAGTGTCTGCTGGTAGGTGTGATCATGAATATCTATAGTACCTATTTGAGTAAATTTGATTATGATTATGTACAATGATAGTTATAACTGGTTGACCCTGAAATTACTTTAGATATTTGAGTTTGTCCTTGCACACATTCTGAGAAATATCAGTCTGATAGAGGCTGCAGTGAGAATCTAACTGTAAACTGCTGAGTAAATGAAGAATTGTATTCAGTCAGTAACTAAATTGTTTCAATATAATTACTGAAGTGATAAAATGTACAGGACTATTGTAAAAAAGTTTAATTCTAAATACACACTCAATCATGGTGGTCGTGTTTTAGTGTCCCTAATGCACAAAATTCATGTTATTTTTCTATATTTGTTAATGATATATGTTAATGACCTGTCATTATGTTTTCTTACAGTTCAAAAAGCTAAATTTTTAGCTTTTACATTGTAAATCATAATCTGAATGTGTTTCTTTGTTAACATGGTAAATATATAGGTTTTTAGGTCACATAGTATTATATAATAATAAGGACATTCCAGGCGTAATTCTATTCCAGGCGTCATTTTAGTTTCCAGGCGTAATTTTTTTACGGGCGTCATTTATTTTTCCGGGCGTAGCTCGATCATTTGCATTTTTCGCCTCAAATTCCTGCCCATTTACGCTTGGTTTCCGCCTAAGTTACGCCCGGAACCTGTGTATCACCATATATGTAGAGAGACAAATTGACGCCTCTCCAAGTACGCCTCAATTCCCCCTATATTCCAGGCGGAACATTTCGTACAGGTGTTATCATGAATACATATTTTAATCTTACAGTTATTCTGTTTTTTGTACAATTATGATTAAAAGATACCTCATTGAAGTAAAATATTTGTATACATACATGTACTTGTCCATGTCTCTCATTTGTTTCTATATGCAATATGAAAACAATTTCTAAAATAAAGGTATTAACAAAAAGGTCGATGATAAAACTAGCATATCGACAATACTGTTTTTCAATAAATATAAAATACATGGTTACCGTCTTAAAATATAAGCGATATTTAAGCGGGGATAAGAAAACGTGATAGAGGGCGAGGCTTGCCGAGGCCTCTATCGTTGTCGACCCCTGTCCAAATATCGCTTATATTTCAAAACAGTTATCGAGAATTTTGTTTTTATCCTGCAACTACCCCTTGCATTGACCTAATAAAGGTAACCTAATAAACCAAAGCTTTATCCGGTCACTGCCCTAATAAAGCCTCGTGCATGTATTCCGACGTTCCAAAATCATTGTGACGTCACATATACTGCAATGTTTACGCCATGGGGTCATAGTTTCAACTACAGGGATGTGTCTAAATCTGTCGAAATTAGCTTGTTTTGGACGCTCAAATGTAAAATTTTGTTGCAGGATTGCACACATTGGCTAGATGTTAAATAAAGGATGAGGTGACTTAACTGTTATCTGGGGCCCCTTTTTCTACGAGGACTTATGTTTAATCTACAGCAATGTTGGTTGTTTTCAAACATGAGTGAATAAATACGACGCCTTTTGAATAGTTTCAATAGTTCAAACATATTTGAAATATAAAGAATACTGCATTATCTTCGATTTTTTAGACCCTATCACAGCTACTTTTTGCCAGGTTTGTGAGAACATGTTCTTTAATGGCAAGAGAATGGGCGGGTCTTAGTACAATAGAGGGATATGCGTGTCTGAGAAGACCTTATATGGCTATTGTTATTATTTCGCACATAGTCATTGTCCAATCCGATGACAGAACAACAAAACATGCTGGTTTACTACGTTTACATTTTATCAAAGACACGTGGGTTAGGTCAATTTACCTGTTATCTTTTTCTACATTTCAAACTTTTATAATGGTCAGCCAAGACTGTTTATACTTAATAATACGCATGGATTTTCAGCATTTACGTTTTTTAGGACAAGAAATGCACATGAAACTTGTATTCACTGATAATCGGGAATACGTGTAGACCTAGCGAATTGCTCACCAAACACGCTACAAAACCTTTAAACTAATGTATAATTTATCAATTGTTTGTAAATGTATATAAATTTTACTGCCATCTCGGCTCGAAATTGTACATATGTAGATCCGTGTCTATAATCTGTGGCTCAAATGCATAAAAAATTTCTAAAAGCAGTAAAATTCCAAGCATGTTTCCATAGTATTTTTGTGGTACTCACTCGTAACGAATTTCATTCAGCTGATTGGTCAGTTAGAAAGTATCGCCAGTGCTTCGATTAGCATATGAACTCATTCTTACGTCAGAAAATCTAGTTCCGTCGATCTGTTCATAATGGGAAAGACCGCCTAGATTTTACAATTTTTTAAAAAATAGCATGTGAGCGCAGATAGGTACAATTTTCTCCTTTTGCATATAAGTAGATATCAATAAAATACAGTGACCAGCCAAAGGAGAAAATTGTACCTACCTGCGCTCGCACATTTTAAGGACTTCAAAGAGTGGGGCGGGGTTAAAATGCAATGGGAATTGGATGTAAACATGATACCCCTACCCCAATAAAGGATCAATATCTTTCAAGCCACTTTTCTATTTTTGTTAAAAATAGTATTCTATGAAGCTACACATATCAGCGATTAGTTACATATAAATATTTGAGTAAAATTTATACATTTTATTTTTTGTCAATTCACCGGGGCCCGCAAGTCACCTCATCCTTTACAAATTTTCAACTGGGTACGAACAAGTAAAACATCAATAATTAATATAAATAATATCTTTGAAGTAATTCTAGCTTAGATGCACAGTCATTATATCTCACTACAAATGGTAATATATAAAGTATTAATTGGAGGAAATTCCTAATCTTTTATATCAGATGAGCTTGCAGATGAACTGTTAGCTTGTGCTTTCAAGTTTTCACTATCTAATTGAACCTGCATTCTCAAATTTCCAACTTCTGTTTTCAAATTTCCAACTTCTGTTTGTAATTTATCGTTTTTTTCGCGAACTTCTGAAGTCAATTTTCCAATTTCTGTTTGAAATGCCGTTTGCATTGCATTTTTTAGGTTCAGCAGCATCACTTCTAAATTATCTTGGGATGAAACATTATTTTGATCTGCTAAGTGTAAACCTGAATAATGTTCTGGCGGTGTAGAAGGTATACACGGCTTTAATCTGTGAGGAAGGCCAAAAGAGTCCAGAATTCTAGCCATTGGTGTCACAAAACACGATCCTTTGGTGGTCAATCCTATGGCCATTCCAAGACAGCTCAATGTTTTATCTGGATTTATACAAAACACGAAGGCTCCTGAATCACCAGCTTCAAAAAAATTCCCATGAGGAAGGCTTTGGATTTCAATTTGATTGAACATAACAGCTCGTGTTTTGTCCGGCAAATCTCCAATGTCGTCTACAAACCGGATATGCACTCCATTAAAGTAGAGACTTCCGATGGTGAAGCCTGTTCTACTTCCGTATTTTATGACACTGTCTGATCTACCTGGAATTTTGCCACTAATTTTTAGATTAGGCTCAGGTTCTGGTACGGTAACAACCTCCCCTGTAAAAATAGGTTGTTTATTTGGGTCAAAACCTGCAATTAAAACGTAGTACATGTAAAACTTTTAATATACAAAAACCATATCAAATTGATTATCCTCATTGAAGTTTCAAATGGATAGAAATGGAATCTAACGATAAAGTTGAGCTTTTTTTCTTTCAGTTTTAACTTTTTTTTATTTTAGTTACTAATTAAAATGTGAAAAGTTTATTTATAGAGGACAATAATATACAGGGTTAAGTTAGCTGAAATAAGTGTAACAAAAGCAATATCTTGCAGACAAAGTGTGTTTAACAAAAGTCACATACCTGCTGTGTACAACTGGTTTGGTAGAGTAACTGGAAACCCAAATTCGTTCAAATCTGGGTCAAGTTTGATCAAAGCAGCGTCAACAGAATTGCAAATAAATGAGCGTCTTTCTAGAAAATTTTTATCCACAATATCACCACACACTTGAAATGTATGTTGATTTTTATCAAACACCTCAACTTCAAAATCATTGCTTTTATTCAATTTATCTTTCAGTTCTTTCCGAGGCATTTTCAGTTCATCTGTAGAAAATACGACGTGAGCGCAGGTTATTAAACCAACTCCACCTGCATCAGGACTCTGTGGATCATTTGGCAAATCAACAAACCCCCCTATACTTCCACATCCAGGGCCGCTTATTTTTCTGGCACGACGTATGTGTCCTCCAAAGTCTATAGATTTACCACTTCCCAAGGAACAGTAGCCTTCCTGTACATCCACTTCAAAACCATTGATTTGTTTTGGAAACTCCTTTTCTCCAATTGGAACATATCCTTTATGTAAACACAATAGACTAATGCACCATTTTTCAACGATAGTATGCTTTCCTTTGGTAAATCCTAATGATTTATATGGCGATGCAGATATAAGAGTGAGGTTTGAATGATTAGTGAAAGTTTTCTTGCCTTGTTTTCTGTAATTACAGGGAGGTTGCTTGATGAAAAAGACGCTGAAACGGAGTTGAAGACAGCAGATGCTTCATTATATGGAGATGTATAGCTAAAAAGAACAAGCTTAGCCCCCATAGCCTTTTCTGGAATTCTGTCTTTCATTTCTATAATACCTTTGTATAACATCACGATCACAAGCCTTCTCTCTTGACCGCATTCACAACAGAAGGTTAGTCTGATTTCATTTTGTAGAAGCCTTGGGCATTTTCTTATAATCATATATTTTGCAGTTGTCAAAAGCGTATCCATAAGAACAGAATTCATTTCTTTGTCTTTAAACATTTTTTGCAAATGAAAATCGAAACGGAAAATATATGACTGCACAAGATGTAAAATCAAAATATGATTTTCAGTTTCAAAAGCATAATTGATGCAACGATCAATAATCAGTGAAATTAGGTCTGGTTTTAACTCTAACACTGCTTTTTTCATATATGCAGAAAATAAAAAAGATAAAATTACTCGACATTTTGGAGATCGTGTCTTACTGAAGACTTTGTCACAGTCTGTAATCCATCCTAGAAAATCCTCAACACTAGATTGAGAAAATGGCTCAAAACTTTTACTATGCTTTTCGACGTTACTGAAAAGAAAACCTGAACAGTCGAGGAAATCTACTCTCTTTATGATGTTCTCAAACACTTTACTTTCTAAATGATAGCCTTTATATGATTGATAAGAATTCTCAATATTCAGAGACGCAATTAGTCTTTGGATTCGAAATTCAAACTCTCCGTTCTCTTTGAGCTGATCTACCTTTGCCTTGAAACTCATCTCAAGCCAAAATGAAGTACTCTCTACAAAAAAAGATAAAAATGACATCAATGTCCTGTAAAGAATTACTAAATTACTGTAAGTACATCTTGTAGAATCATTAAGATTTAATATATATATTTTTCTAATTTAGTTTATAATTAAAGTACAGAAAATTTTCAAAATCCAAAGGTACTTTTCCTTTCTTGAAAGAGTTTTTCAAAAAAAAAAAGAAAGATGTAAACTATGTTCCAGGGGAATCTGAAACTTAAAATGATTGGTCATTAATTATTTTTTTTAAATGTCCCTGTTATACATTAAAAGTAAACTAGTCCTAAAAATTAAGGAACTCTTGAACAAGACAGTCCGAAAAGGGGTTGGGCATGGAAGCAAGCAAAAAAACAAGCATTCTGAGAGTATTGCATAAGCAATACATGTCCCCTACCGGGTTCCCCCTTTTCTTCAGGATGTCATTTTATAATGTGCAAAAGTCATGTCCAAGGTTAAACTGGAAGATTTTCAATTTGTAAATGCCTTAAAACTAATAAAATAATCCCATTAAGACGAAAATTCAACTCATTTCTCTATCATCTTTTTCTCGCTTCATATTTTTATCGACAATCGGAAGTTAGCGCAGTTCGAACCCGATCTTAATTAAGGTATTATGAAAAATATTCAAAATGCCATAATTCTGTCAAAAATCAATGAAGCGAAGCGAAATTCACACTTGATCTGTAACTCATTAGGATACATTTACATACCAAAATTCAGCTCAATATCTGCAAGCGTTTAGAAAAAAAAGTGCGGAAAACCAAGTGGGACAGACTGACGGGGACAGACGGACGGACGGACGGACACAGAGGAAACCTATAGTCCCCTCCGGTTTCACCGGTAGAGGACTAAAAAAAAGAGGAACGGCAGGCCATAAATTGTACAATCTAACACTTCTAATTGAAGCCTCTTCTATAAGTATCCTAAGACCCACGTTGCATAAACTGACAAAGTTTGATTATTCTTAACCAGTTAGGACTGAAGCTATTTCAATAAAAAACATAAGAAGGTCATGGTGACGCACTTTAAAATTGAAGTTTTCTGAGAACTCAACATGCATAAATAGACACAGATTAAAGATTCTAAGCCAATAGATACTTGATTTTCAAAAGTAGGTCACTATGACCTACTTTTTGGTCGACATTCTTCGAAAACCCAATATGCATCCAATGACAAAGTTTGATCATTCTAAGCCAATAAGTACCCAAGATACTTACATGTTAATTTAGCGTCATAATGATTCTAAGCAAATCACTAAGCAATCGAGAGACTCAATTTCAAAAGTACCGGTAGATCAAAGTGACCTTATTTTTGGTTTGCTTTCCCAGAAAACCCAAGATGAATCCACTGACGATGTTTGATGATTCTAAGTCAATAAGTACCTGAGATATTCAAACATAGTTAACCATGACCTTCTTTTTGGTCGACATTCTCCGAAACCAAAGATTTTACCAATTCTAGGTCAAAAAAATGATCGAAAGACTAAAATATAGGCATAAAATGTCAAAAGTAGGTCTCAGATTTTTAGAAAAGTTCACGCAGAAGCTTTTACTTCAAAACTACTAATCAAAATTCAATTTTTATGACATATTTATATTCAGCAATGTAAATTTTTTAACATTCAATGAAAAAACTGCTCAAAAATCAACCAAGAAGCAAGATTTATGAGGGACTATTTCTTTTGGTGGAAGGATATTTAGCAGAAAATTCTGCAAATCTGCACATTTATAAAATTTTATGTAATGGAAATTTAGCCTCACATACTTTTACTTGGAGAATATTTTCCGTTTTGATATTGCTAAAAATATTTAATATAGGTCTTAATTTATATTTTTAGACTAAGTTTTACACCTTCCCTCAACAAACTTTCCCAAAAAATAAAAATATATGAAAGAAGTCCAGGTCAAATTTACACCATTTTTAGCCTGAAAATCATATATTTTGACAAATATTTCAAAATTAACATCACTGACCCCACCTTTTTCTTTCATTATTTCAAACTACTCGATACTTGTGACTGATCAGCACTCAAGTCGTAAAAAGTTTGATATAAGAAAATTTTTTATCGCCTATTAAGTTTTTAATACCCCAAATATGTAATTTTTTTTAGTGCAAAAAGGTCAAACAATTATTTACGCGCATTAATTTGCAAGATTTTTTAAATGTTAAATATTATTCAAACTATTTTACAAAAAATAAGATTATAGTTATTGCCTTGCTTACATCTAATTAAATATAATACGGGTTTAAGTAATTAACCAAAGATATGAAATTTAAGTGCAAAAAGGTCAACTTAAATGTACCGCAGATCAGTAGGATGCACACTGACCCCCTATTTCCTTTGCAATTTTGAGTTACACTTTATGAGTACTTATCAAAAATATACTTCTCAAAAAATCCTTGATATAACAAACTTGAGGAGTGACTTACCTTAAAACTAATAAAATAATCCCATTAAGACGAAAATTCAACTCATTTCTCTATCATCTTTTTCTCGCTTCATATTTTTATCGACAATCGGAAGTTAGCGCAGTTCGAACCCGATCTTAATTAAGGTATTATGAAAAATATTCAAAATGCCATAATTCTGTCAAAAATCAATGAAGCGAAGCGAAATTCACACTTGATCTGTAACTCATTAGGATACATTTACATACCAAAATTCAGCTCAATATCTGCAAGCGTTTAGAAAAAAAAGTGCGGAAAACCAAGTGGGACAGACTGACGGGGACAGACGGACGGACGGACGGACACAGAGGAAACCTATAGTCCCCTCCGGTTTCACCGGTAGAGGACTAAAAAAAAGAGGAACGGCAGGCCATAAATTGTACAATCTAACACTTCTAATTGAAGCCTCTTCTATAAGTATCCTAAGACCCACGTTGCATAAACTGACAAAGTTTGATTATTCTTAACCAGTTAGGACTGAAGCTATTTCAATAAAAAACATAAGAAGGTCATGGTGACGCACTTTAAAATTGAAGTTTTCTGAGAACTCAACATGCATAAATAGACACAGATTAAAGATTCTAAGCCAATAGATACTTGATTTTCAAAAGTAGGTCACTATGACCTACTTTTTGGTCGACATTCTTCGAAAACCCAATATGCATCCAATGACAAAGTTTGATCATTCTAAGCCAATAAGTACCCAAGATACTTACATGTTAATTTAGCGTCATAATGATTCTAAGCAAATCACTAAGCAATCGAGAGACTCAATTTCAAAAGTACCGGTAGATCAAAGTGACCTTATTTTTGGTTTGCTTTCCCAGAAAACCCAAGATGAATCCACTGACGATGTTTGATGATTCTAAGTCAATAAGTACCTGAGATATTCAAACATAGTTAACCATGACCTTCTTTTTGGTCGACATTCTCCGAAACCAAAGATTTTACCAATTCTAGGTCAAAAAAATGATCGAAAGACTAAAATATAGGCATAAAATGTCAAAAGTAGGCCAAGATAATCAACATTTTGGTTTGTTTTCTCAGAAAACCCAAAATGAATCCACTGACAAAGTTGATGATTCTTAGCCAATAAATACTCGAAATACTTAAGGTTAGCCAAAAATGTCAAAAGAAGGTCACTGTAGCCTACACTTTAATTGACACTTTTTTTAAAAACCAAAAGTTTGATGATTGTAAGTAAATTAGTCCCTGAGATACTTTATTATAGCCATAAAATGTCAAAAGCAGGTCACCATAGCCTACTTTTTGGTTGGCATTGTTAGCCAATGACGACTCTTTTGTCAATTTCCAAAAGTTTATTAAATAAATTCATTTACAATTTTTTCCGTGATCGTATAGTTTTAGAAATATTCGTTCCTGAAATATGATCAGAAAAAGACCAAATGAATACACTTTTTATATAACTGTCCAAAGGGTCCGTCCAAAATATAAGAGTCTAACCACCTAACCAAAACGACAAGATTATAATTGTTTACAAAATCCTTTTTTCAGTTATAAAGTCACCGCATTTGCGTCACCAATAATATATTAATGTTCTTTCTGATTTAATAAACGTTTATATCATTTTTACTTTAACTGCTAATAACTTAAAATGATTATGATATTAATATTGTCTAAGTTTAAAATGTTCAAACAATATGTCTGTGCTTAACCCTATAGGTTTACAAAACCCAAGATGCATCAAATCACAAAGTTTAATGATTCTAAACAAATAAGTACCAAATATACTTAAATATAGCCATAAAATGTCGAAGGTAGGTTACCGTGACCTACTCTTTGGTCAACATTTTTCGAAGTTGCAAAACGCATCTACTGATAAAGTTTGTTGATCACAGGGTCAGAAAGTATTCAAAATATGCCTTCTAAACAATTTGAGAACAAATGCCTGAAAATATAAAAAGAGGCCCTGGGGCCACATCGTTCACTTGAGCACATCGGTAAGGAAACTGCACAAATCAAATCAGAATTGAAAAATTTACTGAGATGGTGTGGTGGGGTGGGAGAAGGAGGGAAAGTGAAGGGGGGGGGGCTTGAATTTTAATACTACTTGATAAATCCTCCATATCAAATCTGTATTTAACTTATTGAGAGATTTTTTAAAAAGACTTTTAAAGATTTTAAAAACTTTGATCGGCCAATGTGGCCCCATCATACCCCCGGGCCATGATTTGAACAAACTTGAATGCACATTATCTGAGGATGATTTAACATGAGTTTCATCTTTCCTGGCCCAACAGTTCTTGAGAAGAAGATTTTCAAAGATATTTTCTATAAATTCCTTTGTAATTTTTGATCTGCCAGTTTGGCCCCACTGTTACAACGCACTTTGAAAAATTACGAACTTCGAAAATTTTTTTCAAAGTGCTTTAAATTTGGAACCAAGCCAAACACACTTTGAAAAAAAAATATTTTTTTTCAAAGTGCGTTAATATCGACCATATTAACGCACTTTGAAAACATAGGTCACCTGAGTATCATGTAACAACTTTCCAGTGATTGTATTTGGTTCGTGTTTTAATCCAAAAGCCATGAAATTCACAAATTTTGAAAGAGGCACCATTGCCTATCAAAGAGCAGATTTCAAAGCATTAATTTATTTTTGGTCAATGTACCCACTGGTACCCCTGACCCAGCAGCCCTGAAATTATCTATTTTGAAAGAGGCCCCTTTCTTCATTATAGGGCCAGCATTTTAATGTTTAGCTTTAGTTATGAACATGAGAATAAAAAAGTCCCGAAGGAGAAGGAAATGAATTTTTTTTTTGATAAATCAATTATTAACATTTGTACATTCTGTTTTTATGCTATCCTAATAGGTTCCTTACCACTGGACACATTATGCTTACAAATAGGAAAGTAGAACATTTAATTGCTTATAGTGGACCTTCAGATATCCGGACGCCAGATATCCGGTTACTTCAGTATCCGGACAATTTTTTTATTGGAACGAAATTTTTAAATGCTATTTTGTCTTGTTTAAGTGGTGGTTCAGATATCCGGATGCTTCACATATCCGGACAAATGGACTGGGAACCAAAGCGTCCGGATAAATGAGGGTCCACTGTATTTCATCATCTGCCAGTTTGGGCCAGTTATATACATTTTGTGATATTGATCAAATTATATTTTTAAAAATCAATTTTTTAAAAGTCTCTCAATATATCTTCATTTTTTAATATGTGTTATATGAATGTGTAGACATTGTACTAAAATATACTGGATGCCTAAAATTGTAATTCCTATAATAAAACAGACACTGGGAGTATTGTGGAGTAGGGTGAACATTTTTTCAATTAAGTGTAAAATAATTTTTTCTGGTTGATACAAATGATACTACATGCCTGTATATATTTGTATATTCTTGCCTTTTAATAGTTGATTTTTTTTATTTCTTCAAGTTTAAATATTGTTTATTTCTTCCTCAAATTGATTTCACTTCTCCTATAGTTTTATTCATTACATCTGATGCATAAGCAACCCTATTCTGAAGAATGGTGCTTAGACTGTAAGCTTTAACAGAGATGTAAAGAATGTCCCTGGCAATATGCAATCGCTACCACGGGCAGTTAAAACCCTGGGGGAGGAAAATGATTTACAGTTACTTTTGAAACGAATACATAATTATATCACCAGCATGTCATTGTGCAACAAAGACGTCAGCATTTTATTTGACCTTTGAACGGGTGAAACGTTTTGAATGGCACTCTTATCGATGAATTTCACACTAAACCAAGCTTCTCAGATCTAGCTTTATTTACCCGCCGTTTCATCGTAAAACGGGAAGTGCCAGTTCGTAAATTTGAAATCTCGATCCCGACTCAAATTTGACATCGGAAAGAAAAAAAACTGTTTTATTTTTTTCTGAAAATTCAAAACCTTGAGCGGAAGGTTTGTAAAACTAAAAATAAAATAAATCATGGCCTTAAATATATAATTAGATAATTAGCATATTAACCAGGGGCAATGGAAAAGATGTTCAAAGAATTCATGCATTTCACTATATAATCATTAGAGACCCACCCTAAAACAAGAACCCCTGACCCTGGGGCCATAAAATTCACAATTTTGATAGAGGCAATCTTGCTCATCATAACTATATACTTAGTTTGTTTATTTAATACCCAGGAGCAGAGAAGAAGATTTTTCAAAGTATTCATGTATTTTCACTATATATAATCAATAGAGCCCCGCCCTAACACCAGAACCCCTGACCCTGGGGCGATAAAATTCACAATTTTGGTAGAGGCACTCTTGGTCATCATAACTATGTACTTAGTTGGTTTATTTAATACCCAGGAGTAGAGAAGAAGATTTTCAAAGAAATAATGCATTTTCACCACCTACTTATTTAGCCCCGCCCTAGCACTAGAACCCCTGACCCCAGGGCCATGAATTTCCCAATTTTGGTAGAAGACTCATTGCTGAATACAATCATGCAAACAGTTTGATCGCTTGTTTTCCAGGAGTAAAGAAGAAGATTTTTAAAGATTGCATTAATTTGAGTGGTTTTGGCCCCACCCCTCAGGCCCCAGGGGGGCAGGGATCATGAAATTCACAATTTTTGTTTCCCTTCACCCATAGATGCTTTCTGCTAAATTTGGTTGAAATTGGTTCAGTGTTTGCAGAGAAGAAGCTGAAAATGTTCAAATGTTAACACACAACACACGACGAACGACGCACGACGACGGACGAAAACGGATAGCAATAGGTCACCTGAGTTACTCAGGTGACCTAAAATGTAAAGCTTGATCAATGTTCTCACAAATAATCGGTATGATAAATAATTGATCATGGTTGGATAACTTTTTTTATGACGAGGTCACTTCAGGACATGAGATATTTAATACATGTATTTATATATCTTAAGTTTGATAAATGTTATTAAAAGGAAATTTGTCTATTAGAAAAAATAGAAAGATAATTGTTTTATATCATTATTTTGTTTCTGTTTAAATATTCTAGTATGTATATAACAGGTAGATGTAAAACCGGGGGGGTGGGGTGGGGGGTGGGGGGGGGGCTGAAAGTGAACGACTTAAAGCATTGAACTTAAGAAAAAAGGGGTCAATTTGATTTTTCAACACAATGAAAGTTCTTTCTCTCTCATACGTTTTACTGTACTTACATATTTTTAGTTTTCATCTGTTTTAAGCTGACTAATTTATTTAAAGTTTTCAACGTCATGCCAGTTATGTAAATACATACACATACATGTACCTGTTTTGGGTATAGCATAGGCGTCGAAACGGGGCGAAGGGCAAGAGGAGGGGGCTTAGATCTCCACTTATTTTGGAAATATATACATCATATAAGCATTGAAAATGCGGCTTTTCCTTTTTGTGGTTTATTACTCCCCTCCCACGTTTTCTTTGTTACTGACGCCTATGTATTGGAATGATAAAGATTTGGACTGATAGATCTTCTATCCGTCTTCTCCTCTTCTCAACGGGAGTAAATCCATGCATTAGTGTTTTGAAAGATAAATTACTAATATAATCTTTCCATTACTAAAATCTGAATCCAGAATTTTTTTTTTACTTATTTTTTCAAAGTGCGTTAAGTGTCTCCATGATAAAATATATTGATGTAACCATGATAAAATATATTGATGTAAACTCTTTACGCACTTTGAAAAAAAAATGCAAAGTGTGTTGAGTTGGTCCCAATTTTAGCGCACTTTGAAAATTTTTTTCTAAGTGCGTTGCCACATCCCACCCTGGGGTCATATTCCTAACAAACTTAAGTGTACACTACTTGAGGAAGACTCAACATGAGTTTCATATTTCCTGTCCCTATGGTTCTTGAGAAAGAGATTTTAAATTATTTTGTTCTATATTTACCTATGTAAAACTTTGATCGGACATTTGGCCCCACCTTACCCCCAGGGTTCATGATTTGAACAAACTTGAATCTTTTCTACCTGAGGATGATTCCACATGACGGACGCCGGGGATAGTTAAAGTGTTCGGAAATCCACATTTAAGTCTCGAGCTAAGGTGAGATGAAAAGATTTTTTCTAGCAATGCAGAGTATACCATTCTCTTCTTACGACCTTTTTAATGATTTCAGACAAAAAGAAACCGTCCTTACCAGTTCAGAGATAAGAGAGTGATTACGTTATACATAACTGGTACATGTATTACTGAAATTTAATGTATTTTTAGCGCAATAACCTGACGGTTTGATCCTACATTCTACATCAACAGACTGGTTTTCTTAACATGCTTAATTCAGTTTTTCCTACTCTGAGACTAAGAACGTCATGCATATTCATTTTTCCCCGCTTATAAATAAAAGGTTTGAAAAATGATTTGCTTAGTGGATAAAGATTTTTAATTAATATCATTTGCATTGTATTTTGCTAAATATAAAAAGGTATATATATAATAATAACTTTATCACGATAGTAAATTAAAGTTGGTTCCAGAGAGCTATTACGTCTAGTTTAAAATAAGGCAAGGGTAATCAGATTACCTTGTCCATTGTTTGCTTTGATGATGAACGCGCCTGTCAACACCTCGAGAAAGGGCACGTCGGATAAAATTACTTTATTATTAAAATATTTGTAAATAGAATTAAAAGCAATGAAATATTAAGTCAATTTGCAAGGTAATCCTCCAATCCTACTTAATGGAACCGCAGTGAGGTTTGTTCTAGTTTTTATTTACAGTGTAATAAAATAAATGGCATATCTGGAAGAGAATTTTTCTTTGACTTTTTCTAAAGTTTATAATTTAGAAAGTACCTATTTTGCGGATCTTTCTTGGCGGAGGTAACACGGAATCACTAGGAACTGAAACAAATTTTTTGGAACTTCCAGGCAAATCCTTCAATTCTGCATCATCTTCACTGCTTTCCCCTGTTAGATAAAAAGGAATTCAATATAGTAAGGTTGCCGAAAAAATGATTAAAATTATGAATTATTTTTTTTTGCGAATTACATTTGATCCATATTTTCTGCCCCAACCTATAAGCAGGGGTTATTACTTTTACATTTTTAATCTACACTACATTATAATGATTATATATAATGTAACTGAGAATGGTTTTGCTTTTCCTTTGGTTTTGCTTCTTATATATAAGTATATGTAGCGGGTATTCCCGGCAATGATGGAAAACACCAGTTGATGATTTATACGTTTATTTTTGCTGATATCTTTAGCTGATTGGGATAATGGATATAATGGAATATATATGGAAGTCCTGCAATATACAAATTGCCTCATAAAAATATGTACAAAATAGTATTTCAATTAAATATCCCGATCATAAAAATATAACAAATTATCTGTCTTCCCTTTTACAATTAATTATCATCATTTATATATGATAATACACGAAGCATATCTTTATACATGATATAAGGGAGGTAACTCTTATAATGCAATTATACTTTACAATCATGTGAAGAGTTATCTTTCTTTGATATTTCTTTACAAATCATAAAAATATATATACAGATAAACATACCAATTTATGGAACTGAACTTTCTCCTATTCAACTATACATTTCTTTATTTTATGGTGTTACCTATGTACAATAAATATAATAATAAGGACTATACAAATACCTTTCTCAAAATAAATAATTATTTAAATTATCTTATTTACCAAAATCTTCACTTCAAACTATTTTCCAGGTTTATATACAAATTGATCTAATTGAAAACTTCATCAGATTTATCAATATCTGAATAGATAGACAGATAACTCAGAATGTAACAATTAAAAGTAAAATTTCTTGTTTTCCACATTTTTAACATAATATTATAGAAAACATATGTAATAGCATAAAACAAGTAAAAACTTACATTTCAGGAATTATCCAAGGTCTCAAGGTCTTAGGAAATAAATTATTTCAACAGCAAAACAAACTAGGTCTTCTCCATTAGAAGTCAGAATTTCAGAGCTTAAACTGAATAAAACTCACTACACCACAAAGACCAAAACACTAACCAATGAAAACTAAGTATTTCAAATATTGACCAATAGATATGTATGTGGTCATGTAAAAGTGTATATACAGGTGTGGATCCAAAGGGGTGTATAACTATAGCACTAAATATCCAAGTTAGTAAAGAATGAAAAGAATAAAGCTTTAACGGAAAACTTATCATTTATAATTTATTCAGTAGTTTATTAAGTTTATATTATTTATATCTATTATTTATTTTACTTCATTTAAAATCACTCCAACTTTTATTATTTTAAATAAAAGTACCTCTACTACAAACTCCCCCCCATTAGAAAATGACGTCCCCGTCATTTCTCTAATGGACTTACCAAATATACTCTGCGATTCTTTAAGTTAACTGGATGATCTGAAATAAAAATAAATATGTACAATTAAAAACAGATTAATTTCTCTTTAAAATATCTAACATTGTTTGAACAATTTCCTTTTCATATGATTTCATTTCCTTTGATGATTTCAAACGATGTAGATAGTCACACTTCTTCATCCATTCTTGCTGCTGCTGTTGTTGTACTAAAACAAATTCCTGGGGGTTTAATCTGTCTGGTTTTCTTCTCTCCCTATTGCTTCTTCTTGGTATAACTGGTTCAGGTTCTTCATCATTAGCTCTGGTACCACTGGCTTCAGCATGTTCCTGCTGTTGCTCTGTCTCTACTGTCTGTTGTTCTATTACTTCCTCCTCTGCATCATGATGCTGTATGTCTTGTTCTGTTTCCTGACTCTCTTCTATATGATCCATCTGTTGTATGGGTCTTTGTACAGGCTGCTCCCTAGGGCTATGTACAATCTGCTCTTTAGGGCTCTGTACTCTCTGCTCTCTAGGGCTGTGTACTCTCTGCTCTTCTGATCTCTGTACTCTCTGCTCTTCTGATCTCTGTACTCTTGGCTCACCTGGGTGCTTAATAACATGTACTGGGATGTTAACCTCAGGGATCCTTGGTACTGGTACCGGAATGAATTCTGTATCTGACTCTTCATCTGAACTAACTCTGTCATCTTCTGATTCTCTACTCTCTGATGTTTTCTTCTGAACCTCTCGTTGTTTCTTCAGTGTCTGCCTTGTCCTGGGTTTTGGAGTAGGTCTGGAAGTTGATGGTGATGTTTCATCTACACTGGTTTTATATGAATCTAAATGTGCAATAGGTAGTAAAAGGTTTCTATGTAAAGTCCGAGGTTTTCCTTTTGTTGTTTCTTTTTGTACTTTATATACTGGGATTTCTCGATTAGGATGTTCAGTTACTATGTATGGCTCTTCTTCCCACTTATCAGCAATTTTGTGCTTTCCATCAAAAGCTACAATTTTTACTAGAACTCTATCACCTATCTGTATTTCTGCATTTGTTGTTCTTCTATCATAAAGGTCTTTCTGTCTTTCCTGTGATTTCTTGGTAATTTTGTTGACTATTTCGTAAGCTGCTTTCATGTTTTCTTTCAAGTTGCTGATGTATTTGGATACTGATTTCTTTTCTTCTTTCTTTAGGCCAAACTCTATGTCTATTGGTAATTTTGGTTCACGTCCAAACATAAGAAAATAAGGGGAAACTCCGGTTGACTCGTTCTTAATGCAGTTGTACGCATGCACTAACGGATTAATATACAACTTCCAGTTCTGTTTCTGTGATGGTTTCAGGGTTCCTAGCATGTTGAGTAAAGTTCTATTATATCTCTCACATTGGCCGTTGCCCATTGCATGGTAAGGGGTTGTTCTCGACTTTTTCATCCCTGTAATCTGACATAATTCTTTGATAATTTGGCTCTCGAAATTAGCTCCCTGATCTGAATGTATTCGTGTTGGAATTCCGTAGTAAGTAATAAAGTTGTTGTATAACGCTTCTGCTGTTGTCTTTGCAGTCATGTTGCGTGTTGGTACTGCATGCGCAAAACGAGTGAAGTGGTCAGTTATAACAAGTACATGTTGGTATCCTCCTTTGCTCATCTCTAATGTCAGGAAATCCATGCAAACCAGTTCTAATGGATAAGAAGAATTGATGTTGACTAATGGTGCTTTCTGGTTTGTTGATTTCCTGTGCACACATCTGTTACAGTTCTTGATCCAGTTTTCGATGTCTTGGTGCATTCCTACCCAATAGAATCTGTCTTTGACAAGAGATGATGTTCTTTCTCTGCCTGGATGACCAAACTTGTTGTGTAATTCTATCAAAACTTTGTCTTTGAATGATCTGGGTATTACTAATTGTTGATTCATGTTGTCAAATGAAGTTGTTTCCCTGTATAGAATATTGTTGATAAGTCTAAGTTTGTTGAAATTTCTAACTAATGCCTGTGAATGAGGATGAAATGGTAAGTCCTCAATTCTAGGTTTCTTTTTCAGCTTGACATGATGAATCCAGGATCTAATAGCCGGGTCGCTTCTCTGAACACTGTACCAATCTATCTGCTGGTCAATAATATCCTGTTGAGAAAAATTTTGATCAATAATAGAAGAATCTAAAGATAAAGTAGTAACAAGTGGCTCTGCATGAACTGCTTTACATACGGCTTTGATAGAATCTGTAGAGATAGACTGAAAATCATCATTAGTTGGTCTTCTGGACAGGGCATCTGCGTCTTGATTCTGTTTACCAGGCCTGTAAATAATACTGAAATCATAAACTGATAAAGCTGCTAGCCACCTATGCCCTGCTGCGTCAAGTTTAGCCGACGTCAGTACGTATGTCAAAGGATTGTTGTCTGTCAGTACTGTGAATTTATGTCCATAAAGATAGTCATGAAATTTCTCACAAATCGACCATTTCAAAGCTAAGAATTCTAATTTATGCGCTGCATAGTTCTTCTCTGTAGGACTTAGACTGCGGCTGGCGTAGCTGATAACTCTTTTTCTTCCTTGTTGTTCCTGGTACAGTACAGCTCCAAGTCCTAGCTTGCTGGCATCTGTATGTAACTCAAATGGAAGATTGTAGTCAGCATATCCAAGAATCGGTGGTTCTGTCAAGAGTTGCTTAAGATGTTGGAAGGCTTGTTGTTGTTCTGTTCCCCATTTAAATTCCTTTGCTGCTTGTTTTCCCTTTTTGTCCTTCTTACTGTTGGCTTTCGGCATCATTTCTGTCAATGGCTTTGATATTTTACTAAAATTGGGGATAAATCTCCTATAATACCCAATGAAACCAATAAACTTTCTTATTTCTTCAGGTGTTCTTGGAATGGGCCAATCCAGGACTTTCTGTACCTTCTCTGGGTCTGTCTCTATTCCTTCCTCGGAAACAATGTGGCCCACATACTTTACCTTCCTCATAAATAGGTTACACTTCTTTGGTGAAAGTTTGAGACCTGATACCCTTAGTTTGTCAAAAACAAGTTGTAATCTGTGCATGTGTTCTTCGTATGATCTTGAGAATATGATTAAGTCGTCGAGGAAAATAAAACAAATATTCAAATGTAAGTCTCCTAAGCAGCTCTCCATCAGCCGTTGGTAAGTGGCAGGGCTGTTTGATAGTCCGAATGGTAGTCTATTAAATTCGTAAAATCCAAGAGGTCCTACGGTGAAGGCTGTACGCTCTTTATGTTCTTCTAATATCTCTACCTGATGGTACCCGGACTTCATATCCAAAACTGAAAAGTAACTGTTTCCTGAAAGAGCATTAAGGATTTCTTCTATCCTGGGCAAGGCATATGCATCTTTCTTAGTCCTCTGGTTAAGTTGTCTGTAATCTATGCACATCCTTAATTTGTTGTCCTTTTTTCTAACTAAGACCACATTACTGGAGAATGGTGAACTTGATTTTCTTATGACGTTGGAATCTAGAAGCATCTGTAAATGGTTTCTGATCTCTTCAAACATAGCAGGTGGTATTCTCCGTGTTCTCTGTTTGAAAGGTTGTTCGTCTAGTAAGTCAATTCGGTGCTTTATGGTGTCGTTATATCCTATATCAGTCTCGCCTTTTGAAAATATATCCTCGTACACTCTGAGTAGTTCATGTACTTCCTGTATCTGACTTGATGATAAGTTGTCAGTAGATATTTTCACATCCTGTAAATGAGTTATCTCCTCCTGTTGTAGATGTTGAGGCTGATCTATGATGGATACTGGTTGTATCTCACAAAGTATTGCCTTTGGATTAACAGTCACTGTTCTTGTTGTCAAGTTACTGATGTTCACTGGTATGACTTGATTTTCTTTGAAGTTGAAGTTGACGACAGATGGTTCAATGTCAAGATCTGTTGGAATTCTTGAGTATTTTGTTGATTGTAGCAATGCACAAGTTGAGTGGTATGGGATCTTCCTATCTGCATACCCATTAATCACTACTTGGCTATTTGGACGGATGGTGATTGTCTGTTGTTCGGCTGATTTCACTACGGCTAATCTAAAATTCTGCTTCATTAATGCTTTTTCTCTCAGCTGTAAACTTCTAAATGCTAAATACCAAGGTGTTTGTAATGGTGTTTCCTGCAAGAATTTCTCTCCATACTGCTGATGAGTGTTGTTAAGAAATAAGTTGATGATGTTGGTTCCTAATAATATTGGAGTTGATTTGCTGTAATTTGAATCTGGTACAATCAAGAAAAGGCATGGTAATGGTTGAGAGTTGGGAATTCCCATTGGCTGAATTTCTGTTTCAATGTATCCTAGGTAAGAAAGAGAATTTCCATCTGCACACTCGATGTTGATGAAATCTTGTATTGGATGGATAGGATTTTCTTGCAGATTGTCGTCATAAAATGATCTTGAAATTGTAGATACTGTTGATCCTGTATCTAGTAAGGCTCTAGCTTTCATCTGTGAAATCAGGATGTCTGTCTCTGTTGATTCACCAATCAATTTCGGCTGGTACATGGGGCTCTGTAATCTTCGACCTATCGTTGGCCCCTTACCGACGGTCGACGTCCGTTTAAATGTCCTCTGTAATGGTTGACTTTAACTCGACATCCAATTTGGAGGTGACCTTGTTGGCCGCATCTCCAGCATACAACTTCCTCAGAGGCTGTTGATTGTGGATTCTGAAATCTGGTATTTTGCTGCATCTGAGGAGCCTGATATCTGTATGGTGTACTGAATCTATGAGGAGCTCTAAATCTAGGAGTGTAATTTCCTCGTGTCACTCCTCTGCCTCTATACTGATCAATTCTCCTTTCTCTTTTCATCTCCTCTAACTCCGTTGACAGTCTATTCACTAAGCCTCTTAAGCCATCTGTCCTCCTGCTTTCTGTCTACAGTAACTCTCTTTGATGGTATAGGCTTTGATTCAGTTCTTTTCTCTTTGTCCTGTTCGATTACTCTCATTGCCATTCTCAGTTCATCAAAATCAAGGTATTTGTCGTGTAAATGGCCTGATATGTCCTTCAAACTAGGCTTCATTCCATTCCAGAACATGTTCCTTAACATTTCATTTTCATCGCCTTGTTTAACTTGTCCTCGCATGACAGCTTTGCTGAGCAGATCCTCTAGTCTACATCCCCATGTTGAGATATCCTCACTTTCTCCTTGCTTCGCACTATAGAAGTTGGCAAGTAGTGTTTCTTTCTCTTCCACAATACCATAAATGCTGTCTAGTTTATTTAAAATTTCCTCCACGGTTGCATTTGGTCCTAGACGCATTAATACCCTACTAGCTGGAGAACGCAATGATCTCCTGATCGCTAAACAAATAATGTTCTCTGAAAAATCATTTGCTTGCAAACACTTTACCTCGTATCTCCATTGGTCATATAAAATATCACCCTTTTTGTCACCTGCAAACCCTGATATTTTAGGGACACCACTCAAAGGAATGTGGGTCGAGGAAGTGGGCAGGGTAAGGTCATGGGCAAATAGACTAGGCTTGGGAGGGGTAAGGTCATGGGCAAATGGGTTAGGACTGGGAGGGACATGGTCACTGAGAAATGGGTTAGGACTAGAAGGGGTAAGGACATGGTCAATACCAGGACTAGCATGATCAGACGGCATGGGTAATTCCTTCTTTAAGGAATCAGCATATTTCAAAACCCAATTCTTAAATTCTTCAGGAGTGCTACCTTCAGGTTTGATCTCTAATGCCTGAAATGTGGACAACAAATCAGACTTTTCTGTCTCTGAGAACTCTGCCATGATGGTAATAAATAATAAATACCAAATCATGCAAGTATTTGACTAATCAATGCAAAAATTGCAATAATATCACAAGCAATTAAAAAAATAAATGACAACTCAAAGAAACCGACGCGCATCTAATTGACGGATGTAACAAATAAACCGACGCGTTAATTGCCTGTAAATAAAGACTTGTTTGTTTTAAATTGTTTAAACAATTTACATGTTTAAATTGTTTTAAATTGTTTTAAACAATTTACTTTTTGCAATAAACACACAAAATGTTGCCCGATTTTTTTTTTTTTTTAAACCTTGTTTATACTTTTAGCTGAAAAGATCAGAAGCTAAGATGTTAGTAGCTTAACACTTAAAACTAAGTGGACACCTTGACAGACAAACTTTTGATCAGACTTTGTATTCTTGTGCTATATTTATACTGTATGGATTTCAATGTAAATAAAAATGTAGATCTGTATTCACTGTATACCTCGACAAATACAAATTCTCAAATTCACTGGCTTACCTTGAATCAGCTGAACTGATCTAAACAATAACAAACCGAATTTCCTGTACAACACTAGCCCATACAACAAACTTACTGGCCAACTGTAACTATGTCAGTCCGTTTTCTTTTTAGTCCAAGTCAAAGTATTTTTAAATATTTGTATCAAGAAATTGCTATAATAATAAATGAATGCGGAAAAAATAAACAATGTAAGACGACCGAAAAATCTCTGTCTCTGTTTTCAACAACACGTGTTTTCAAATTCTAACACCTCTTATCTGGCCAGGCAAAATTCAATCAAAAGTGAATAATTTTACACTAAATATAGTATCCTGTTGAAGAAACAAATAAGCAAATACTAAGTATTATGTTAATCAAATAAATTGACTTTAATCCAGCGTTGTTGATGGCCTGTGCAGGTGGTCCTCACGTATAATGTCAATAGAGAAAATTCGAATGAGTTACTCACAGTCACTGATCAGTATCACGAAAGCGCTTGGATCGGATATTTCCGGAATCACCAATGGTCTGTTGACTGAGTCTAGGCCTATGAAGTGGATTTTCCGTTGGGCGCCATTTTGTAGCGGGTATTCCCGGCAATGATGGAAAACACCAGTTGATGATTTATACGTTTATTTTTGCTGATATCTTTAGCTGATTGGGATAATGGATATAATGGAATATATATGGAAGTCCTGCAATATACAAATTGCCTCATAAAAATATGTACAAAATAGTATTTCAATTAAATATCCCGATCATAAAAATATAACAAATTATCTGTCTTCCCTTTTACAATTAATTATCATCATTTATATATGATAATACACGAAGCATATCTTTATACATGATATAAGGGAGGTAACTCTTATAATACAATTACACTTAAAATCTTGTGAAGAGTTATCTTTCTTTGATGTTTCTTTACAAATCATAAAAATATATATACAGATAAACATACCAATTTATGGAACTGAACTGTCTCCAATGCAAGTTTACATATTCGTTATATATGGAGATACCTATGTACAATAAATGTAATAATAAGGACTTGCTCTATACACATACCTTTCTCAAAATAAATAATTATTTAAATTATCTTATTCACCAAAATCTTTACTTCAAAGTATATCTAGGTTTATATACATATTGATCTATAGCAAAACTTCATCAGATTTATCAATATCTGAATAAATAGAAAGATAACTCATAATGTAACAATTAAAAGTAAAATATCTTGTTTTCCACATTTTTAACTAAATATTATAGAAAACATATATTGCAGCATAAAACAAGTAAAAAACTTACATTTCAGGAATTGTCCAAGGTCTCAAGGTCTTAGGAAATAAATAGATTTTAAAGTCAGCAGCTATATAACTAAGTCTTTTCCATTCGAAATCAGAAATCTAGAGTCTAAACTGAATAAAACTCACTACACCACAAAGACCAAAACACTAACCAATGAAAACTGAGCATTTCAAAAACTGACCAATAGATATGTATGTGGTCATGTAAAAGTGTATGTACAGGTGTGGATCCAAAGGGGTGTATAACTATAGCACTAAATATCCAAGTTAGTAAAGAAGGAAAAGAATAAAGCTTTAACGGAAAACTTATCATTTATAATTTATTTAATAGTTTATTTAGTTTATATTATTTATATTTATTATTTATTTCATTTCATTTAAAATCACTCCAACTTTTATTATTTTAAATAAAAGTACCTCTACTACATATACAACAAGTAAATTAATGGTAGATAATATAACAAGATCCCCTGACGTTCAGCATCTGATTCTGATCTTTTTATTTTATTAATTATGATATCATTCTATGAATAAAATGTCATTTTTATAGAAACTTCCTAAAAACAATATGCAACTCAACTTACCAGTCAGAGGAACTTCTCTGTATATGTTAACTCTGGTGTTGTTAAATGATCCTACCCAGAGAAGGTCGGTGTTATAATCATAACACAGGCTCCATGGTAAGTCTATCCCGTGTTGCTCTGTCAGTATCTGTGACAGAAATTTACCATGCTGATCTAACATCTGTACAGAGCGGGTTCTGTAATCACACAGCAGGATGTGTGACAGCGCGTCAGTACAGACTCCCCGTGGTGCTATTCCTGACCCCGATGGATGTTGTGTGTAGGAGAAGCGAAATTTTCCTTCACGATCTGTTACCAATACACCACGTTTATAGTCAGACACGATAACATCTCCGTTGCAGTTTTCTGTGATATAGATAGGATAACTATATAGTCCCTGTCCTGTGTTGTCGTGCTGAATGGTCTGGATGTTTTCTGCTGTGGAGTTATACCGCACTACCTTGCCCGTATCTATACCACGAGTTTTGTAAGACATCCCAACTAACAGGTCTTCAGTGGAAGGGGAGCTGTAGATACATTGTGGTATCCATGGCGCTGTGTTGTACTCTATTAATGTTTGTACTTTATCTGTAGAGAGTTTGTTAATGTTACCGTGACTGTCTATGAAAATTAAATCACCATTAGAGTTAACTGTATGCCTTCCACTCCTGCTTCTACTTATATCTTTCAAATGATGTTGTTTATCACTTGCTGAGTCTATCAATATGAGATTGTTCTTATCGCTGATCCAGACACGGTCTGATGGCACACGGGAAATGTGCCATACACAAATAACACCTGTCACTGTAACGGATTTCTGAAGCACTAACGTATACATCATTCATGGCACATTTATTTCTTTTTTTTCTTCTTGAAGTTTACTACGTTTGATTTCCTCAGTCAGGGAATCGTCTCTGTAAATTACAAAAGTATACTTTATACATGTGTGACACAAATCACACATTGTGACACACATTAAATTCGAGGTATTATAATATTTTCTGCAAGAATCAAATTTTGATTGATCTTCGCTAGGCAAGGGTTTCTGATCCGCTACAATCTTAACAGAACCCTTGGTCTGTTATTCTAATGTAGTACGATTTGTTATATGTATCTTGTATTTAGCTCGTGCATCAATTCTAATGATGTACCCCTTATATGTGTGCGTATTACGTCACAACTTTGTGTGTAGTATTGGAAGAAAACTCCATTCTGTGTAAGCACCTCGATCAATATCTATCTGTTGGACACATCCTGTATTTTGCTATGTTAAAGGTAACAATGGAATAAAGATTTATTCTATAATTAAATAAATGTCTTATACCTGTGTCAATTTCTGATTTTATCAAGCAGTAAAATCTGTCTTAACAATTTTTCCCTAGCAATTATTAGTCGTAATCATTAAGGAATAAACAACAATGTTAAAAATTCTCTGGGAAATGAACTTTTAGATGGTTCATGTTTAATTTACTGAGTAGCTTTACAGGATTTGATCACGTGAGAACTTTTTAACATTGCTGTTTATTAATTATATCTACATTTGAGACGAACAAAAATTCCGAATAAAATTATTGCATTTATTACACGACCGGGCAATTGTATTGTTATGGTGTGATGCGCAATGATCTTGAGGACTAGAAGTTGTTTGGTGTGAAAGTTCGTGTCGCTCCAACATTTAAATATTTACAATGATGTTAAGCAGTCCAGTTCAAGAATTCTGTGTTTACAATGTGAGAACAATGATCCCTACTGAGATTAATTTTATCATTTTATGAGTTTTTAATATATTTAATGTCAAACGCGTTGATATCTCCTGTTTTAGTTAATATAACTTCAAAGAAATTTCGAATTAAAAAAGTCCTATTTTATAGGCTGTAACTATTATAATAGTATTTAAAACATTCTTAAAACCAAAGGAAGATGATGTATAATTGAACATCTGTTGAATGAAAATTCCATATGGTTCAGTCATTTTATCTTTTAACTTGGTAGTTCCGAAAAATAGTATATATACTCGTATATATATATTTCCATGAAAAAGACTGGTCAAAATTACAATCGAATAAATTCAAATAAATATTGTTTATTTATCGGTGCAAGTTTTTCATTAAAAAAAAATCTTTAATGAAACTTTAACTTGAATAGAATAAATAAAATGTACATAATGGTACGTAATGGTAATAAAAACATATTTCAAAGGATTTTCAAAGGATTTATTTTACTTGATCAAAATGCATAAGTTTCACATAAGTAAATCAAAGTTCAATCTTTTGACACTATTTCATGTGATTTTATACAGAATTCTTTGCAGTTTTTTTTTTAATTTTGGTCCCTCAGTACGAAAATGGGTGATACTGTTTTACACTAATATATTTTCCACAATTAATCAAAGTGGTAATTTTTCACAAAGATTTAATACAGAGAGGGTATAGACAAAGGGATCCCCTAATACAAAAAAAAAAAGATCAAGGGAATCACTGTAAAACATTGAAAAGAACATATCCCAATTAGCAGATGACACCTCAATCCTTTTAGACGATAGCAAAGAATCTTTCACAGAAGTGATGAAATCATTAGAGAGATTTTCCGAAATGTCTGGTTTATATATCAACTGTTCAAAATCCCATGCAGTTTGGATTGGTTCCAAAAGATTTAGTCAAGAAATACTTAGTCATGAGTATAATTTAAAGTGGGGATGTACAAGATTTACCTTACATGTACTTGGAATTCATTATGATGTGAATTTGAATGAAGTTGAAAGACTCAATTTGGAACCGAAATTACGACAAATAAAAGTTATAATTAGTCAGTGGAGTACGAGATATATTTGCCACCTATTGGAAAGATGACTTTTCTTAAAACTCTTGCTTTTCCGCTGATAAACCACATACAAATGGCTATTCCAAATTAATCAAAAAACATTTTGAAGGAATTGGAAAAATCATTTTTCTCATTTGTATGGAAAGGTTCACAACACAAATCTAGAGTAAAGAACAATGTCATAGTAAAGAAAAATATGAAGAAGAAGGACAAAAAAAATAAATCTTAGAGCCTTCACTGCATCACTTAAATCATTTTGAATGAGACAGCTTATTCTGTCAGATAAAGGTTTACAATTTTGTTTTACATAATATACATGTAAATATCAAAATAAATCTGTTTACTCAAAATATTTGAATATGTTGTTAAAATACCTTTATCATGTTTGGTTGTAATATGACGTTTATTAAAAAAGTTATTAAAAAGTCTACGACCATTTTGAATGACCTTCGTACAGATATCTCGAGATTTTGCGATTATGCAATAATTTATCACCCGTTTCATTTAACTTATAAATAACATAACTTTCTTTAAAACGAATGAATTTCCAGAGAAATGATCTGAATATTTTTTTAACGTATCTGCGATGTCAGCAGTGGCTCAGTGAATGTCTCATTGAATTAGATGACGATACATATAAGTATGACTGCATGTAATGAGGATCTGAGTCGCTAACTTTAAACCACAAAAAAAGAATTTGAAGCCTGCTATATATGAAAAGGAATATCTGCACCACAGATGAATATGCAGCAAGTCTGATGCAAATGCAAACAGAGGAAATTTAAAGTGAAGAATTGGTACTAACAGAAACTTCGAAATGAGCTTGAAAGACGATCAACTGCATATACACCCGTCTTGTCACAGTCTAATAAACGAACACATTTGGATAGAAGAAAAACTATACAAGAACCCACATCACGCCTTTCAGCTTTGAGGGAAGAATCAGAAAAATGCACCATGGAAGTGACTGAAAGTAGGATTTATTCATATGAATTAGGGCCAATGCAGTGACTGTCGTTCACTGCATTTCCTTCATTTCACTCCACTCTTCTAACGCATGTAGTATTAATAGGACTCTGAGTGGTGCAAACATGCAACTAGATTTCGGACGTCACAGTTCTACTTCTACTAAATTTTCCAGTGCGGACCTGACACAACACAAACAGAGAAGTGCACAAGCTTCTAGATATAAAGAGGAAAGTAGCTCTGGCTTAACAGACTTTGAGAAGGAGAATCCGGCATTGTAAAAACCTCAAGACCTCAGATGCCTACCTTCTGTGGCATTAGACGTGGGATTCGTTTATCAAAGGGATCCAAAGACAATTAAAACAATATACTAGTAGGTGGATTAAGCGAAAAACAAAGGGAAGAATACTATGCTGTCTACAGGACAAGGCCGACCTGTCACATCCGCCATGTGCCCCTAGTCATGATAAATGTAGCTAGCTTGGTGATCCATATCGATAAACAATTAAAAAACTCTCTGCTGTTGTAGATACTGCTCAGGTATCTGTGATGAACCTTCAACTCGTTACAGAATTAGGACTTGATATTGACCACAGTAAGTTCATAAACCTGAGGGGCGTGATGCTTAATGATATAATATCTGGATATTCAATAAAAATGGTCCGGTTTGCATACGTAAGACCTACTTTGCAGACATATACAGCAGATATTTAAGTTTAAATAGTATTTTATTTGGTTTGATTTATTTTTGAAATACAGATGCATTGTAAACCTTGGGATAACATGAAATATACACGGAGAAACGTGCGTTAACGTGACGTCACAATGAGGCTGCAGCGACGTTAGTTAAAGTGCAACGATATAGGGCAGCGAAAAATTCAAATATTTAGCATATTTTAGTTGCTTCCAATTATGTAAAATGTAAATATAAGGAATGTTTTTTCAGTTTAGTGTGAATTATGGGTGTTTGAATCACACAGACTTGCATGTAGGCATATTTTTCATGAAGCGCTAGTGCGCTTCATGAAATATGCCTACGTGGCAAGTCTGTGTGATTCACACACCAATAACTCACACAAAACTGAAAAACATTCCTTAATTGAATGAAGAAATAAATCCACCTTGATCTTTTATTCTGACTGAGGTGACGTCAAACACTAGTTTGACACGTAGTTTCTCTGGAATTAAGACTGCTCAAACCTGCGTGACTGGTCAAATGATACTACAATACACATTTGAGCTGGTATTGATGATGGAAGGCAAGTTTTTATTATGATACAAAGATTAAGTTAAAAAAATTCAAATTATTTTTGATAAAAGGAATTTGATTTAAAAAAAAATTACAATAAGCCAATATAAAAAAGACATAATGGGAATGGGGTATAGTTGGTATGAATCTCCATGCATGTGTCCCGTAAATCTAGATCGTGAATCAGGCTATTATTGCAACTTATAAATGTGAAAAATGTTATAAAATAAGCGTAATTTGACTAAAATGAAATACATTAATCAATTGTTTTACATGCAGTATTATATAATTAAAATCGAGTAGATCTGATATAAAGCTAAGGTACTGCACATGCATTCATGCTGTGGACTCATCATCAACCTGCCTTGATAAAAATGTAGAAAAATCTAGAATTTTTATTGGTTGAGAGCAATACTGTAGTGTATAAAACGAGGTTGTGCTGTCAACCCACCTTATATTCCTGATGTGCCCCCTCCCCGGCCTTGACCTACTTACCATATATTTAAATTTCCCAACCACACATCATCAATATTCTGCTTTCACGTATACGTAGACCCGAGGGCACTGGAAGTTAATCTAAATATATAGTATGTGTATATATAAAAAAAGAAGGGTAGGGCACTCTTTTTGAGGCAAATCGGGTTTGACGTATTGTGGACCTTTCTCAGAAGACTTGACGCGATTAATCGTTCACATATAACTTACTATCAATATATGTACCGTTTCGTTCCGCTCCAATGCCGTCCCTTCAAAGAAAAAGATGTTTTTATACCTCCAAGTGCCTAAGAATTTCGCTAGACTGTCTTACTTCCGGTTTATCCAAACTGAATAAAAAGGCAAGTTCTGATTGGTCAATGTCATACACATACACAACGTAACTTTTTTTATATATTCATTATTACTCGTAGAAATTTATTTTGAAAAGGCTAAAATATATAAACTGCAACTAACTGTTTAATAAACGTTGAACATACCATAAAAAATAAATTGTTCTCGCTTCACGTCTATCCAGCTGTCTAAATTTTATTTTGTTATTGACCAATCAGAACTTGCCTTTTTATTCAGTTTGGATAAACCGGAAGTAAGACAGTCTAGCGAAATTCTTAGGCACTTGGAGGTATAAAAATATCTTTTTCTTTGAAGGGACGGCATTGGAGCGGAACGAAACGGTACATATATTGATAGTAAGTTATATGTGAACGATTAATCGCGTCAAGTCTTCTGAGAAAGGCCCACAATACGTCAAACCCGAATTTGCCTCAAAAAGAGTGTCCTACCCTTCTTTTTATATATACACATACTATATATTTACATTAACTTCCAGTGCCCGTGCGTAGACCCTGTATACATATAGAAGCTTCATAATTAATGTCACAATGCGTCTGACGTCAACAATCCGGAACGACGTCGACTTTCCTGGACCCTGAGTAAAACCGGTATATCTATACTATACATATTTAGTCTTTCAGACAACCATAGGCAGGAGAAATTTGTTGTGTAGAGATTCAGAGAGGTAATACTGAAATATGTCGGGTTCTTTAAAAAATACATATTGGGATCGGCTTTCGACTCGCCCAGTATGTATTTTTTCAAGGACCCGACATATTTAAGTATTACCCCTCTAAGTGTGTACATTAGGGGATCCAATGGTCACAGATGTTGTCTTCGACTCTATTGAAAAAAAATGTACGTTCATAGCATATCAAGCTCTGCTTTTCAAGTATCCCTACATAAAAATTGCTCTAAAACACACAAAAAAGAGAAAAGAAAAAAGGTTAATTAACCATGCAAGTACATTTTATCAAGAGACAAGGGTATCGTGTTCGCCAACTAAAGTTCACTTTAAGTAGGATATGAAATTGTTATATCGTTAATCATGTATGAAAAATTTTAAAGAATCACACTACATAATAGTAACAAATAATTTATAAAATTATGCCTTATCAAATAAAAAGATCGGATTTGAAGTATACTCATTGGTTTTTATCCGCCCAAATCGATCGATCCGGGGCCGGGCGTATATTGTTTATGTCCTGTCTGTCTGTCTGCTTGACTGTTTGTCTGCATAATTTTTTAACCATGAAAGCTAGACTTCATATTTGATATGCACACTCCACTAATTAAACTATTTCAAATGATACTAAGGACAATGACCTTGTGAACTTGACTGTGACCTCTAAACCAAAAATTGTTCTTTTTAACCTTCACCATAACTTTTGAACTATGAAAGATGGAGATTTCATATTCACTCTGCAAACATGTACTCCAATAATTTAGTTCCTACAAATCGCATCAAGGTCAATGACTGATCCTGATTATGACTTGTATGTTAAAAATATCTTTTTCGTATCTTCACCATATATTTTGAACCCTAAGAGACAGATCTTCAAATTTGGTATGCATTCGCCTCTAATTAAGAAATTTCAAATGACAGCAAGGTGAAAAAACTTTTGACCCTTTCTTTGACCTATATGCTAAAAAGAGCTTTTTAAAACTTTGTTGCCACTTGGCGCATAGCGTTTCACAAACATATCTTGTTTTCTTTCAATTTCTAAACAACATTTTCAAAGACAAAGGATTATAATTACATGTATTTTATAAAAAAGTTTAAAAACAATATGGCTAAAAGGAATCACAAACATTAACACTGAAACTGATAATTATGTAAGAAGGAGGCCTATCATCCTAACACGGATATTCAATCTTGTCAAAGCTTTTTTAAATTCGTTTCAACCATATGCATGCACTGCAATTCTTCACACTAATCTAGTCAGGTGAAATTTGATATATAAATCAACCAAAAACCTTAACCTGATTTAATTTTTTAAAAAAGGTGTATTCTAAAAGTCAATCATAACAATTAAATATAAAATTTCATGTATTTCTGTCCCAGTAAAATGAAAAATTTAGTATTAACAGCTTATTCAAAATTGTAAAGATTTTTAACTACAATTCAATAGGACAAAAGCTAGCTTATTCTCTAAATTCTGATGTGATTTAGTTTAAAATATTATTTGGTGATTTAAATGAATTTCAATGAAGTTTATTTCATTTCTTTTTTAAATACTTTTCATGTATATTCATCCTTAAATGATAAATGGGAAATCATTTTACATTGACTATTTCATACTGATATTCATAATATCAATGATTTATTCAAGCCTGAAATATTATATGCTAACATTACTTTAAAAATCTTTAAAAGTTCAATTGGCGTGCAATTCAATAGCGTGAATTTCCAGGGGGGATCTTTAGGAAATTATGTAAAATATTAGCGTCGCCAAAGGGAAGAAAGGGTCAAATAATAGAAGAAAAATATACCCATAGTCAATAGAAACACAATACGCTATAATTCCATTAGTGAACTCTTCAGAATAAGAGGCGCGTTTGGTCGTCTGACTGGGACAGCATGGCATTGCGCATAACATGCCAGTATCAATCCAGTTTTAAATGTTAAGTGCATTTATCATTTTAACTAAAGAATAGAAGAACTAAAACACATATGAAAAAGAGCAAAAATACTAACTTTATCGTCCATTAATAAAAATACGGCATTTCCGAGGTATGTGTATTGACTTTAAAAAGTGCCATTACGATAAATAGATGTACACACGATCACCAATAGATGTAAATTAATATCGTTGCCATCTCTACTCTTGATTTAAATAAAGTCCATAACAATAAATGCATTTAGTTAGAATTTTTTCATCGACATTCAACGGTTATTTACATGTTCATGTTGCATTTGTCCCAGAAATCCCGCGAGATTTGTACATTTTCCGACTTTTTCACAAAAGAGCGCACTAAGAACTATAACTCTTCAATAGTGGAAATAGAACGTATTGACTGTGAGTATATATCAATTTAAAATAAATAGCATTGCTTTAAGTGTAAGCTTTCATACCAAGGATGGGTACGCGGTGGCTGTTCAATATGAATGAAACGAAATGAAATTTTTAAAATATTAAATTTTAGCTGACATCAAAAGAATTATATAATAAAGAAATCTGCTTTTGTTCGTCGTCCTTGGTTAAAGTTTTAATCTAATAAAATTTTGCTTTCAATCAGGTTATTAATATATTGTATTAAAATAAGGAACTGAAATGCTTACACAATAAAATACCATTTTAACAAATCAAATTTTGAGTCATAAAATACGCAAATTTCACCTTTAAAAACGTCTATCTAAACCTTTTGAGTATCATTTATAACACAGATTAACAGATTCTTGCTGTCGAATTGGCTATGGAAACCAATTTTCTTATCTAAGTTCACCAATAAAATAAATCTCTCTTTTTCATGATTTTTTCTATCATTTTCTTTTTGAATGCATGTAATATCCTCCTGTTATTGGAAGTGTGAAATTTATCCTTCATTCAAAGATTTCATAACAAAGATACAAATATCTTTCTTCCTCCAGAATGTCAGACAGATCTTAAATATGCTTTCCATATGAGTTTATATATGAATTCAGATATTGTTTTATTTATCAAACTTATTCTTTTTATTTTACAAAAATAGTCCGAATTTTCTCCATCTCATAACAAAAAGCGGTTGAGCGTAACAATAAACCCTGTTTATGATTAGACATGAAATATTGTTTAGTTTTTTTTCTTCAGTCTCTGCTTTTTCTAAAAGTATTTACTTTTTCATCCAAATCTTAGATTTCCTTTTTTAGTTTTCCCTTTCTTTTTCTGTTTTGAAAGAGATGGATATTTTATAGTAGTTAAGGATCTGATTTTCAAGTCTTCCTAGGTTTTTTCTTAACCAAATGCTGTCAAAGGTTTTTTTATACTTTAATTTCCACTGTTTCTAAAATGAATTGCTTTTCAATTTTATATACTACTCTTTATATAATAATTAACAGTTGAAAAACCTCTATCTCTATTACTGTCATTTAGTTCAAATTTTAATACACTTAATACACCGAATAGTCGGTTCTTTACCCTGAAATTATTTTGGTATCTAATATTGTACTGAAAATGCAATCAAATACATGTACAAGAAATTAATAAATTCTACTCTGAACAAGAATTCTGTGAGCCAATGCTTACTAGTAATGCCACCGATTTGAAGTGAATTTATACAATCATATTGATATACACAAGTTCAGTTAAGGACAGACATAAGGGTTAAAGAAAGTTAACATCCAATTTGAACAAAAATGAATCCCATCATATGCTCAGCATAGAATATGCTACAATCCCAAGCATTTGTAATGAGTAATTGATGAGATTATTGCTACGAACATTTTATATGTGTGGTACGGACAGACGCACGGATAAACAGAGATTTGAAATCGAATTTATA
Source organism: Saccostrea glomerata (assembly GCA_003671525.1). Lineage (NCBI taxonomy): Eukaryota > Metazoa > Mollusca > Bivalvia > Ostreida > Ostreidae > Saccostrea > Saccostrea glomerata. Next base: position 19,240 of record PRKT01001011.1, on the reverse strand, counting down.
CAGAAATAGATCCCACCATATGGCATGCCTCGGCAAAGAATTTGCTAAAATTGCAAGCATTTGCGATTAGTAGATACAAAGAAAAATGCGACAAAAAGTTGTTACAGACAGACAGACAATAAGACGGACAGACACACATTAGTAAAACAGTATAGCTCTCTCATTTTGGAGCAGGAATATAATAAATGATTTCATCTTCTCGATGTGTACTGTCTAACTTCCTCAATCCGGTTTCCTATAGATCATAAATTTCAAGTTCACTTATTATGTTCTGTGATATTTAATTTGCGTTTGGATTATTAAGATTCTTAATATTGACAAAGTTCTTTAATTTAAACAACATTTGTAACATAAAAATGACTGTATAAGAATAGTCTTGTTTTCAAATTTGGTACTTTCTCTGTAATTCTCTGTGGAATAATTCTGGGCTATCATTATTTTAACCACTTGTTTCGTGTATGGACAGAACGGTGAGAGATGAGCAGTGATACAGAAGACGACAACTTCAAAAAAAAAATAATAAAATAAATCACAATGAAACCTAAATCTATTTCTTTTATGGAAGAAATAAAATTAGTTCGCGATTTTTTAAAGATCATTTCTATATTATATAAAAAATGTATAATTCTACGTAAAATATTTTAGAAATTAATAAAATTGCTTTAGAAATGTACCAAACTTAATTTCTAAACAACAGACTATTGTGGGGCTACATGCTTCTTTGATTTCAGATTTTATTTGGTTGATATTGTTGGTTTTGAAATTCACGGCGTCCATTTCAAATTAAATTGCACATTTCTGCCAATAGTTTAAACTTTAATTTGACTGTCTTTTTAGCTGTGACATACTTTTGAACAAAATTAGATCACCTTATACAGACTATATTGATTTTTCCCTGATTACTCAGACGCGGATGAATATAGATCAATATCGCCTAAAAATGGCCTTGACCACCCAGATCTTTTAAACAATACCCTGGTATATGGCGAAAAACTTTACACAATTACCAATTTTTACATTGATCAGCGATTATTGACATTATAGTGATATTAATTTTCTTCAATTGTAACTACATGTATATGAAATGAGGTAAAACAGATGGATGGGTATTTCTTACTACCCAAACAAGCAATTTACATACCGATAACCTTTTAAGCTTATTCATTAGAATACATAAAATCACTTACCAAGTAAGTTTAATAATTCATACGAGATTTTTTTAATCGGAAATCAATCAACTCTTCATTCCGAAAACTGTTACCACATATTTCATCACGCTTCAACATCGTTGGTAATAATCAATTCTTCACGATCTTTATTGTGAGTTACACACATGGGTATAACATTTTGGGTATGCTTTTAAACTTAGGGTAACATATCGAATATTCAAAAAGAAAAAATATTCTGAAGAACATAAAAGTTTAAAGTCTCTAGTCACGATAAGCACACGGAATTTAAATAGCGTCAATTATTATTATGTGAATTTCTTTATCGCGTATCCAGAAGATTATTTGACAAAAGGAAGAGATAGGAAATTATGTCACTCGAGACTGACTAAGGTACAATTCGTTGTCTAACTGTTAAATCTACAATTCCGTATGCATAAATTTTCATTTGAACAGTCATGTCTAATTTTCTGCGCCTTCCCCTCATAAAGAAACACTATACACAAATCTATAGTCGATTGTAGTTTTTTATAGGTGAAAACTTGATATTTTGAAAGAAAACTTGGTTCACTTTCTGCATAGAATGGTCCTGTACTTATACATGTAACACTTAATTAACTATCACCCTCTTCCCTATTTCATATATCAAATTAAATTGGTGCTTTCATTAAATATGATAAAATTCAGTTATGAGAATTCAAATATTAGAAAACAGGCTTTGCAAAATTGCAACGTTATTGAAATTTGAAGATTGATTGTATACTTTTTAACGTCCCTCTCCAGAATATTTCACTGAGACGTCACCATTGCAAGCGAAGGGCTGCAAATTTAGGCCTATGCTCGGCGCTTACGGCCTTTGAACAGGGAGGAAGGATATGGAAATAACGAACAGTATTCAATTTCAACGTCCATTAAACAAATATACAAAATAAGAGCAGAGCAAACACGGACCTCCGAAACATCAGAGGTGGGATCAGGTGCCATGGAGGAATGAGCATCCCCGCCGTGTGCTCGTTGTCATAATCAGGAAATAATGGAAAAAATCCGTGGTCAATTCAGTGTATAAATAATGGACTAACAATTGGTATGAAAAACGTCAGTCAGCATTTCATTCTATGATAAATTGTATTTGCTGACAAGGTCATTGTATCGACCATAGAATTTACGAAATGATGACTTTAAACGAGACTGTTGATATTCTTGTTTTATCAACTTGCTTGTCAATAATTTACCTCGTTTAAGAAATTGTTCATACGTAGAGCATGCTCTTGCGTATCGAATCAACTGAGATATAAATACTCCGTATGCAGGCGATGAAGGTATATTGCTGCATAAATAAGGGAAGTTGACGATAGAAAAGTTAAAGTCATCACGTTTATCATATAGCTTGGTTGTTAGATTACCATTAGTGTCTTTTTCAAGTAAAATATCCAAGTATGAAGCAGAAGTGTCGGACTCTGTTGTATCTTTTATCTCAAGCTCACCAGGATATATCGTGTCGACGTAGGAATGGAAATTATCATTATTAATTGACAATACGTCGTCGATATATCTAAATGTCGAGTTGAAAGCCACAGCAAGTGTTTTCTTCTTTTCACGTAAAAAATTTTGCATAAATTCTGCTTCATATGAATATAAAAATAAGTCTGCTAATATCGGAGCGCAATTTGTGCCCATGGGAATTCCAGGAATCTTTATCGTGCCCAACCTGCTGTGTCAAGGGGCCTCGGTTTATACGGTCTCATCCGAAGGGCAGCCCCATTTAGTCGCCTTTTACGACAGGCAAGGGAGTACTGAGGACCTATTCTAATCCAGATCCCCAAGGGGCGAAATTTGAAGAAAACAGGTGTATTTGACTACCTTCAGCAAAGAATAAAAATAGTTTATCAGAGTATTCTAGGCACATTGAAATATAGTGCTTGTAAGCACTTAATAAAATATGCCTTCTTAACAGGTATGTGTGATTCACATTAATAACCCATACAAAACTTAAAAATATTCCTTAAATAAAATTCGTAACCAGTCTAAGTAAGACCACATTAAGTAAATATTCTTTGCAATCTTGGAAGTTGTCCACTTTTAATTATTTGTTAAGCTGTTAACACAATTAATATGCAATTGTAGACTACCAATTATCATGTGTTCATATTGATGGACAAAAGAAGTAAAGCTTCACAACCTAGTAGATTTCCTGATCATTTAATTACTCAGAAGGCGACGGTTAACTCTTCCATTGACCAGGTCCGTAAATTGCTTATATAAATTAAATGTATGATTCTCCCTTACCGAATCTTATCTAATGAATTCCTGAACAGCGAGTACAGACGTCCTAACTTATAATTTTAAAGAAAAAACAAAATTTTTTAGACTATACTTGAAAATGTAAATGTAATCTACACTTTTTTTTTTTCCATTTTTGCAAAGTCACGAAAATTTGTAAAAGATCAGCTCAGAAAAAAGAACGAAGCTTGTACCTTAAATGTTACTGAATAAGTTACCCCAAATAAGGAAGATTAAAAGGAAGATTAAAACAATCTAATTCTGACAAACAGAGTATCATCACAGCGGGTGTTAAACGGAAGAAAAACATATAGATATACTATTGCATTAATGTAGTAAAGAACACAAGAAAAGACTGTATGTTTCAATATGCATTGTTGCATTAAACAGAAAAGAAGTAGAGAAGACATGCTTTTCCGGTCATGATTAGATTATGATGTTAATTGCTTTCAAGGACGAGTTGCAAAACAGGATAGTGCTTGCCTGTCCGTTCATTTAAATGTAAAATTTATTGTTCAAACGGATAAAGCAATCAAAGTGAATTTTCGAAACTAAAGGCATAAATATATATTTATTTCTTTTACATTTTTAGTACGACTTTAATGCACTGTTGACACAAAATCTTGTAAACATAATAAAAAATAAAGACAGGAATAATATTGATTTTACTATGAAGTAGCCATTTCACGTTTTAATTCATTTTTAAAAAAAAAAAAATAAGTAGGATATCATTTGTTAAAGAAAAACCAGCTAGGATGTTAATATAGAGTTGGCCTCATGACTAAATCTTATATAACAAAACAAATATACGTTGCAGTTTCTTACTATAATAAGAAAATAATTATTCAATTAATTAAATTTATGTTACAAATGTTCCCCTTACCAAACCAAATCATAATATTAGATCTCCCTGACTTTTGCCCCGAGTAGTTATTGCATTTAATTTTATCTGTATATATATCATGGGAATATCACTAATCATCGTATGCTATTAATGCATGCTTTGTAATTCATTGTATCTTTTTATTTCGCTAATATTGACTGGTTGTATTGTAAAAACCCAAATTTTCTCCATAGACCAGCCCTAAAGTAATAACAAATGGCCGTCTGGCATTGTTATTCAACTGATGTGCCCAACATCAACTTTACATCATCTCAAAAGCAATTTTCAACCAACAATTAATCCCTCCCTTTTCCATCGTTTGTAATATTATTGTGAGCCTTGTTTACATAGTGCGATTTGTTCACAAATGTAGCGGTATAATGGTGGTACCGCTCGTTATTCGCACCTGATGTAATTCGCATCTACCAATAAAAAGGTATGTAATAGACGCCCTACGAGACAAATGTCAGTAGTGCTTGCGCTGCTCAATGAGGCATACACATCAGGCGTTTACTCTACTCATATGTATGTACATTTTTTACTTAATTGTTTGATAATCCGCCTCCGATGTTGTGGAGGTCCGTATTTGCTCTTCTCCTATTTTGTACTGTTTTATGGGCTTTGATATTAAATACTATTCGTTATTTCCATATCATAATTCGTAGGACTGGTGCCATTTCTTACTCAGTGCTTTGCGCAAACTTGTTAAATTCCCATTTTACACATTCCTCATTTCACTTTGTTGATATTTTCACGTATTATGATTTTTAATGTTTTTATCTATATTTTTAAAACATTATAGATAATTTACAATCTTGTCTTATTAATTGGGTATGATTTAAAAAAAAAGAGACCCACAATATATAATATTTGAAATGTGACCGATTAAGTGGCAACGGAATACACTGTATTCAAAAACCACTACTAAACCCAGAGAGATTGCATGATTCAGAGCAAGCTACTGTCTTCCGTTTAAAATTTGATAAAAATGATCAAAGTGTTTCTAAAAATCAGGAAAGCGTAAATGACAATTCCTTTTTCCTGGGATATCTGCACCAAGTAGTGTCGTGTGACATTCATTACCATGTAACAAAAATGTAGAAGAACAATTTGAACAAAATGGCGGCGGAACAGCTCTGTTTTGAATTGATTACTCAACTCTAAGATTATTAAAAAGAAAGATATATTCAAACATTAATTTATCGCTTTAATTGATTTTATAGTGTTTAACGTCCCTCTCGAGAATGTTTCACTCATACGGAGACATCACCACTTGCCGGTGGAGAGCTGCAAATTTTGTCCTATATTCGGAACTCATGGCCATTGCGCAAGGAGGGATTTTTTTTCGTGCCAGCATCTACTGCGACGCGGGACCTCTGTTCATTCGGTCTCATCCGAATGACCGGTCTCCACGTCCCACAGTGGGATTCGAACCTTCGACTTAAGGATTGACTCCTAACTTCCCGACTTTAGATCAGACCCTCTGACTACTGTACCATGCAATTTGTCGAAAACAATAGCTATTAAGATTTGCAGAAGCTGCAACGGACATCAATTTTGAGTCGGATGAATGTTCCATTGAAAATAAAAGCTATCACGGTCAGTAAATTAAAACGGTGGAGGTCTGCACAGATGAAAATGGCACTACTTTTTATTTTTAGTTTATATTAGCAAATTTTCTGATAGGAAGGTTCCCACACAATGGGAGCAGACTGAAGACAACTTATTTTAACTGTATCATGCGAACCAAATGACAAACATGTGATGGATACTGTGGCGCATATATACTATAGGCAGCCAGACGGAGGCACTGACACAGCATGCAAATGGGATTCAGGAAAAAGGTTTTAAAGAACATTCACTGGCACCAACTACATTTATGTTCCATTATATCCACCTAGATAAGGAAACTCTATCATGTTTACTTTTTCTGTACATCAAAATGTTTGCTTTTTGTGGAGTGTTTATTAATTTATAAAATGGCATTTCTTTTGTTATCAGGTAGTCAGTCATGTCCTATTTGTCAACAGCGGATCATAGTAATAGGTATCATTTTACAAATTATAAACCCTTTTTAATGTTCTATTTAAATGTTTTGCTGTGGAATGAGAAATGTTATTGGAAAAGACTTTTATTTAATATTATAGTCTTTCTAATGAATAACAGGACATTGTTTTGTAGATTAGAGATATGCCTGTAATGTTGTTTTATTCCACTGTAAACATGCATTCAATGAAGACTGCTTACCCACAAACTCTATGGTGAGTTTCTTTCCTCCATTTCAAAACATTGCTCAATTTAAGTTATGAAACAATGCTACAAACAACGCTGAAGAAACTTTGAAACAGTTATTGAAAAAAAATCCTGTGAAGTATATATTATACATATACATCTTACTGTTTGTTTTAAGCAGCGAGATAGGGAACCTGTTGACCTAGTTACTTTTACACTGTGCCATTTTCTGTTTCTTTCATGGTTTTTGTAAACTTGAACCATACATAAAACGGTGGATAATAATGATATATACTTTTGAATACCTTAATATATGTATTTTTTGCAGTAATAGCCCTTTCTTTTGATTGATTAATTGTATACTGTCTGTTGTCTTTACTGTTATTACTCTCAGTTATTTAATCATTGAATTCAAATTTTGGGATGTCTTCGGTCCTATAACACACCTCCCTGTGCCGACAAATTGAATACCGCGCGTTAGCGCGGTATGATAATTTGTCGGCACGGCCAGGTGTGTTATAGGACCGAAGACATCCCAAAATTTTAATTCAATGCTTATATTTACATTCTTTAATTTTTCCTCTTCATAATTGTTTATTTCGGTAGACGTAATAGCTGTTTGTGACGTTCGTGACGTCGTAAAGTTAAATAACGCAAACGAACATTGCGAGGAAAAAAAAGTGACAATTTAATTTTAAATGCACATTTATTGTTTTTTTTTACGTTAATTCAACAGGGTTAATTTTTAAAAATTAAATTGTGTTAAACAATGTACATTTTGGTGTTCACAAAGTACTGAAAATGATATAGTTCCTACTGTGTATTCTAACACGCTGTGACAAGGTTTCACGCGTGTTATAGAGATTTGGACGTCGTGGATTTCTAATAAATTTCATAAAGAAAATTACATTGAATGTAAATATTTGATTTTGTTTTGATTTGAAGGAGCGCTGTACTATCTGTAGTACACAAAGGAGGGGACCAGGATCTAAGGGCGTGGTCAAGTAATGTCAATCATAGGGTTTTGCTAATCAATGACGTGTTCAAGTTATGTCGATCATAGATGTGATCCAATCAAAGCTTGGCTAAAGATTGACAAAGGAATAGTTCAAACTACCTGTGGGATGTTTTAGCTAACTGTAAAAAATGTTTATATTTATTGTGCTTGTATTTATAACTGATAACTGTATTTGTAACAAAACTCAGAAAATAAATCTTAAATTATCAATGGCAATCGTTACGTTTTTTTTTAAAATACAAAATGATGCCAATGTGATTTTTACTTAAGATCACCAAAAAATCTTTTCAAGAGATCAGGCAATTTTTTTATTTGGCCTTGATTGTATTTCAGTGCGCTTTATATAGTGATTTTTTTTTATCGTGTTATGAATGTTTTGTCAGGAATTAATTCCATCTTCCAGTTATTCGTGGTTTTTACTAGCAGGATTCAAAGTTATCTCATGGAAATGAAGAAGTTTTCTGAGTCAATTTACTACAATATTCATTTTCCTATGTTGTGTAGGTTTCATTCATTGAGAGTATTTATTAAGTTTTTCTTTGAAGTTTTTTATTCTGTTTAATTTTTAGTCTTTGTCTGCTCCTGGCATATATTTATGCTTTACACATTTCTTTCTATGAGAATATTGCTGCTGCATATTTTGTACGATATATCCCAGGGGATTTTGTAGAACATTCTCGAAGAATATTCAAATGTTTCTTTTTTGAGTTTTCCTTTTCTTCTCATATTTCAGGTATAAGTATCAGGCAGTTATTACTTTCATGATACTGTTTTATATAGCATCTTACGAGGGGTGAGCAAACACTTCGCAAAGTATATACATGTATTTCCAAAACCACAATTCAGATCAAATAAACTTTGGCACACATATAGTCAATTAGTGCCAGTTGGAATTTTATCCGTTTGTTGGAATTAAGACTTTGTTTCCGAAGAATAAATAAATGTTGTCAGTGATTATCCTTTCAACTTTTAATTCGATCTCTTATGTGTAGAACCAGTTTGATTTCATCAACAGAATTAAAGATTAATGTTTAAGTTACAGATTAAAGTGTATAATTTTACAAATAAAAGTGTAAAATTAACATACGGAAGTTTAAGAATTACAGATTAACGTGTTTGATTTAATTTGCTCGATTTTTTTTTATCTCAACCCCACCCCTCGGGCCTCAGTGGCACAGAAACCATTAAGATAAAATTTTATTTATATTTGTTCATAATAAAATCTTTTGGTTAACAGAATACAAAGAAGCTGAAAATAGTATAGTCAATTGTGAATACAATTGAATTCCAAAATACTTTAAATATATACGCAAGTGAACATAACATTCTATGAATAATATTCATAATTCGAAGCATGCTTGGCCTCAGGTCGCATTACTGCTTCTTTAAGCTCCTTCACGTCTGACCACATTTCCTTCACCATTTCATGCTGACTTTCCATTTTAACCTTTTCAATGATATCATCTTCCTCTTCCTCTTTCAGAGTCAATGTTTGTACGTAATTTAGTTTATCCAAATATTTATTTCCAGTGAAGGTTTCAAGTCTTTTGCAGATATCTGACATCATTAACCAGATGTCATCAAATTCCTTCTGAGGGATGGAGGCTAAACTCACATGCGCAGATAAATTGTTTCGGATTGACCTAATTCTCTCCACATCATCACCTACTTTCATCCCTCTTGCTGTAGGCTCTTCTCCCCATTTTCCTTTTGTTGGTTTAGGAATATTTGAACAAATGTTTCGTATCATCTTGTATGTTATAGAAATGTCAAATTTTTCATATCCAGTAATTTTTGCTCTTTTTAAAAGATCTTCTTGGTCTGGATTCAGTTTCAGATTCATTCTTTTTTTGTCTGATAAAGAATTCACTTTCTTTTCAATATCGGAGGGTGGTATCTCAAATTCTAGTATATCTCTGTACACCTTATTTAATACGTCATTTGTTGCCATTCCAAGTTTGGCAAATCTTGTTCGACCACTCAGATCTTGTCCAGAAGTGATGGAAGTACTCAACGTCTCCTACAAACAAAGTTTAAATAGCTTTTTAAAGTAAAATTAAATTATGAATACCACGATCACGTATACATGAGCTTAATCAACTCTAAATCCTTATGTTCAATGTCCGTTGGCGCAGAAACAATTATCTTTAATGACCTTATTAGACTATTGAGCAAAATGCAATGACGCGAAATCCCAAGCCTGACTTTTTTTAAATTAGTGCAAATAAATTTTAATTGCAAACACTAAATCTCTTCTATAACCTAAATAATATTGGTCGGGTAATGAACAAACCCAAATCAGTCAAACAGTGTGCCAGGATTAATCCTAATTCTCTCAGATAATTTTGAAATTAACATTATCAGTCAAATAGTGTTCAAGGAATAACTCTTTACAGTAGAGGATTAAGCCTATTTGTATTTGTACGTGCAGGCGACACGAAATAGATTGTTCTAAGGAATGCATATACGCTTTTTGCATCACTTAAGATTTGAATAAAGTTTTTTTTATTCGCTACATAAATTAAATACGCATGTACAGTCTAATTATAGTGAGTCGCAAGCTCAGCGATATATATTCGAAAATATGCGAGAAGTAATTTAAGCGATTTTATAATATCAAGAAAAGTATCTATAAATACCAATACGAAAAAAATATATATTTACGTTCTTCAATTCTAGGAAACTGAAAACCCTCGCTTGTTATGAGACAATTTCCTCGCCATTTGCGCAAAAGTCTGTGTAAATGCTAATCATCAAATTCTTGCCTCTCCAAATTAAAAAGTCATAAGGTAAATTAAACTGTCTGCAGTATGTTTTGCAATAGTTGGTCAAAGGTAGAAAAGTAGAAAAACGCTGGAATTTTTCAAATTGTTTTACAACCAACAGTGCACATTCTAAATAACATAGAATTGCCTATTCAATGTAAAAAAAAGTTCATTGTCAAAAAAGGTTAGCGTGTTCGCGTAAAAGTCCAAACCCTGAAGTAAGTGTGCACAGATACTGGCGCAGGTAGATGCATGTTTAAAACCCGTGTCTATAATTATTACCTTTTCCCAATATCTCCGCGTTCTGTGAATGTTTATTTGGTGTTTTTCACCCATTGGACAGCATGAACATTCGATGTTTTCTGTCTCTAATTGACGAAGATTCTCCTCTGGGGTGAACGACCTATCATTTTGGTCACAAAATTTGTCTTCGCATTTGTACCCCTTTTGGAATTTCAGAAATTTGTCTTCAGCGAATGTTTTCGTGAGTTCTTCTATGGCTTGGTGTATTGTAAAACCAATATCATAGGAGACATTAATATCTATATCCAAAGAGTTTGTCATGATTTGCAACTGAATGTCTTTATCACAAATACCGAGTACAACTGTGTGATTTTTGTATTCAAACATTGCGGCTGTTTGAAACAGACATTTACCTTCTTTGTCTGGCACAACATGCCACTTAAGATAAATCAAACAATAGGCAACAAGCCTATAAAACACAAACATGGCAAAGGAATTGAATCGAAAGCACAGAATTGAAGAGCGTGTTAGATTAGGTTTGATGATGTCTTGTTCAAATTGCTTTTTGTTCATGCATGGCACATACCACGACTGGGCTTCATTCGTATCACGAATACTGACCAACATTCGGAGCCTCTCCATGTAAGCCATTAGCTCTTTTTTGTATTTTTGGTACGATTGTGTATTTTCGCCTTTCCAAAGAGCGTCAACTAAAGTGTTGCTTAGTTCTCCTGTCTGATTAAAATGTTCCCATTCTTTGATATACTTCCTCCTGCAGTCCTTATTTATGTGCTTTTTGTCCGCAACTAACTTAGAGAATGCATCAGAAAACCATTGTATGTCAAGAATGGCATGTGTGCTAGTCGCTTTGCCTTTAAAATGCAATAATAAGCCGTGGTCATGAAAGAATGAGAGAAAGTCAGATATCTTTGTGTCGCATTCTAGCCGATATTCCTCAGGAAGTTGTTTATTTATGTCTTGAACTTCATTATAGGATATCATCGGCTTTCCAGAATTTTGTAAAAGATGTTCGAGTAAGGCCCAGGATGATGGAACGTCGATTTTTATGTTCAGTTTATATGATACTAGATCCACAATCGAGTTCTTTAATAGCTGTAATCTCTCTGATGTTTCTTCTTCACTGAAATCTAGGAGACCAAAAGCGAATTCTGTTTCACTGGAAAGCCAGGACTTAATTGTCTCTGGTAGGGATCTCCACAAACACTGAAAAAACTCTTCTATTTCCTGCAAACAATAAAAATGTTAGTGGTATTTGAGTTATCATTCAAATTCAGATTCCGAAGAAGGAAAAGAAACCAGAAGTCAAAGATAAAAAAAAACTCTTGGTGAAGATGAATTTGTCTATTAAAATTCAGAATGTATGGCCTTCTTATTATATAATGCAATAGCATTTGCAACGTGTAAACAACTACTTAAAGTATAAATTAATGATTAACAAACAAGTTACTGAAACATGAATATCAACAGTCTCGTTTATTATCATAATTTCGCAAGTTCTATCTTATACCTACAGTCTAAATTCTGTAATTTAATTCAAGGGATATAAATAATGACCTTAAACATAAAAACCCTGTAAATTTTCGAGGAAAATTTAAAAGAACTAGCTGAATCTGCTTTTCTCATCAACCTTTTCCGATGCTAATTTTTTTGTTTTTTTTTCTATAAATAATTGATTTTCAATCATGATTTCACGCTTAAAAATCCTCTTATAACAGAGCGAAGAGTACATTACATAAATCAAAAAGTAAGAAAGGAGAGCAAATCATCGCTAAACAAGAAATGTGCAATATCATAGCGAAAGCTCTATCAATGACAATATGTTTGTATGAAGGAAATCAAGTTGAAATCTACAACTTTGTTTGAAGAAAAAAAAAAAACAATTTACTGCACTCTTGTTGATTTATATTCTTAATTGTTCTATTAAAATAAAAGAAATTTAAAAGCTTTGTTTTGAATTTCAGATATGCAATGTTCAAACTTTCCTAGTATTTTTTTCAAACTGAAACCTCGTGAAATCTTACAATTAAATCAATAAAGAGATTTAAAAAAATATGCCGTCTAACACCGGAATAAAGATTTGGATCAGTGATTATGGATATTGCAAATTTTATGCTTTTTAATGTTTTTTTTAAATTCCCGCACGTATTTCATCATATTTCAAGTTAAAAACTATACCTTGTATTTCCTATAAATACAAATCGACTAAAGCTTCAAAACTAACATGGCCTTGATATCGAGTATCTGAAACATAATCATCCATCATGTTCATGTTCCTGGACACATTATCTCTGTTGGGGTAAATATAGTCAATAAAGAGGACCATAGATCACTGATTTATAGAAGAGGTCCTTAATATAAGGAACCCCGATCCTTCAAATGGCGTCGGAATTTCAATAATATTACATGTATATTGGAAATTACACCAGATGATGGGCTAGATATCAAAAAGAAGACGCCGAAACTTTGTCAGAGTGGATTAAATGTTTGTATCATGTTAAAGTCGCGTAATAAAAGATTGATGGGTAATATGAAAACCATCTATCCTTTTTTATTCAATAAACCAGAAGTGAAAAAAAAGAATTTATTAAATAACATGATCAGTATGTACTGGTCCCTGCCGAGGAAGCAGGTAACAACAATGTCTTCGTTTTTAAGGCACATTATACATGTACAAAATGTTTAACTTTGAAAAAAATATGGAAAAAATGTTATAATTTGTCCTCTAGGAAATAGGGGTGGTAAACATTCGATTTTTTTTTATCCCAAAACAATGAATATAGCACTGAAAATTAATAAATCAAAAAAAATTCAAAATCTCTAGGGCAGAAATAATTAGATTCGGCCTCATTAATACCCGATTGCAGGGTTTGGGAACGAAAATTGCATTTCAACTAATCGGTAATATTCAGCAATAATCAGTAGTGTCTCTATCACACATTAAACAATGACCCTAGTCCAAACATTACACAATTTTGGGATCAGCTTCTTTGCTTATGAAAAAAAAATTTGATTAATACTAAGGAAGAGATTTCAAACAATTGAATGAATTAGAGACACCTATTGTTTATATTAACCTAGGTGCTTTTATATTCACAAATCTGGAAGAAAGTCCTTTGCTCTGCATAATTATATAGGTAGTTAATCTGCATGATACTCTGAAACAGAGAAGAAGATATTTAAAGAATTTATGTAATTTCACCACATAATCATCCATAGAGCCCCGCCCCAACACTAGAATCCCTGACACTTCGGCTAAAAAATAATTCACAATTGTGGATTAGGCATTCTGGCATATCATGACTATTCACTTATTTAGTTCATTAAATAACCTGGGGCTACATAATTTACAATTTTGGATGAGGCACTTTTTATTATCATAACTATGTACTTAGTTCATTTAACACGCAGGAGCAGAGAAGAAAATTTTCAAAGACTTGATTTTCTTTTCATTATAAAATCTATAGACCCCCCCAGCACTAGAACATCTGACCCTTGGGTCATGAATTTCACAAATTTTGGTTGAGGACTTAATGCTCATTACAATGATGTCATTAAACTATTAAACCATTAGTTATAAGGACGTGTTCATCTTGTACTTTTGCCAATGAAATATGTAAGAATAAAGGTCAAATGATTGCATACGTGCAGACATTTTTGGCATTCATGAAGAAACGCATACATTTACATGTGTATCTTTTTCGAAAATTGAAAAAAAAGGTCTTACATCTTCTGTTTTGCCTTCTGCATGCGTAGCTACAACCAGTATTTGTGCTTTAGGGCCACCAAAGGAACAAATGGAATTAAGCCAGAATTCAACATAATCTGTCAAATAAAATATTATTAGATCATGAAAAACAAAATTGTATTAAACAAAAAAAAAAACAACTCTGTTCCTTACTTTAAATGCAAACAGAGAGAAGAATTGTTTCAAGCAAAGAAATGCAATTAAATCATACTAATATTAAAATCAAACCGTGTAGTGACAAAAACGACGTCAAAGACTGCTTACTTTTATCAATCCAAGGAAAACTTAAGTTCAGAATAATTAGACCTATAGTTAACTCTTTATAGGACAAGGATTTCATTTCATTTTTGAAATATGTAAATAATACCTTTGTATTTCCAAGTAGAAAAGACAGATCCATTTTGGTCTCCTTTAGCGCTTACAACTTCTTCAAAGTCCTTTGTCATGTCCATAACCAGAATGTAGAAAGATTTTGCCCTTTTATCAATCATATAAAGGCTATCATTTAGAAAGTAAAGTGTTTGAGAACATCATAAAGAGAGTAGATTTCCTCGACTGTTCAGGTTTTCTTTTCAGTAACGTCGAAAAGCATAGTAAAAGTTTTGAGCCATTTTCTCAATCTAGTGTTGAGGATTTTCTAGGATGGATTACAGACTGTGACAAAGTCTTCAGTAAGACACGATCTCCAAAATGTCGAGTAATTTTATCTTTTTTATTTTCTGCATATATGAAAAAAGCAGTGTTAGAGTTAAAACCAGACCTAATTTCACTGATTATTGATCGTTGCATCAATTATGCTTTTGAAACTGAAAATCATATTTTGATTTTACATCTTGTGCAGTCATATATTTTCCGTTTCGATTTTCATTTGCAAAAAATGTTTAAAGACAAAGAAATGAATTCTGTTCTTATGGATACGCTTTTGACAACTGCAAAATATATGATTATAAGAAAATGCCCAAGGCTTCTACAAAATGAAATCAGACTAACCTTCTGTTGTGAATGCGGTCAAGAGAGAAGGCTTGTGATCGTGATGTTATACAAAGGTATTATAGAAATGAAAGACAGAATTCCAGAAAAGGCTATGGGGGCTAAGCTTGTTCTTTTTAGCTATACATCTCCATATAATGAAGCATCTGCTGTCTTCAACTCCGTTTCAGCGTCTTTTTCATCAAGCAACCTCCCTGTAATTACAGAAAACAAGGCAAGAAAACTTTTCACTAATCATTCAAACCTCACTCTTATATCTGCATCGCCATATAAATCATTAGGATTTACCAAAGGAAAGCATACTATCGTTGAAAAATGGTGCATTAGTCTATTGTGTTTACATAAAGGATATGTTCCAATTGGAGAAAAGGAGTTTCCAAAACAAATCAATGGTTTTGAAGTGGATGTACAGGAAGGCTACTGTTCCTTGGGAAGTGGTAAATCTATAGACTTTGGAGGACACATACGTCGTGCCAGAAAAATAAGCGGCCCTGGATGTGTAAGTATAGGGGGGTTTGTTGATTTGCCAAATGATCCACAGAGTCCTGATGCAGGTGGAGTTGGTTTAATAACCTGCGCTCACGTCGTATTTTCTACAGATGAACTGAAAATGCCTCGGAAAGAACTGAAAGATAAATTGAATAAAAGCAATGATTTTGAAGTTGAGGTGTTTGATAAAAATCAACATACATTTCAAGTGTGTGGTGATATTGTGGATAAAAATTTTCTAGAAAGACGCTCATTTATTTGCAATTCTGTTGACGCTGCTTTGATCAAACTTGACCCAGATTTGAACGAATTTGGGTTTCCAGTTACTCTACCAAACCAGTTGTACACAGCAGGTATGTGACTTTTGTTAAACACACTTTGTCTGCAAGATATTGCTTTTGTTACACTTATTTCAGCTAACTTAACCCTGTATATTATTGTCCTCTATAAATAAACTTTTCACATTTTAATTAGTAACTAAAATAAAAAAAAGTTAAAACTGAAAGAAAAAAAGCTCAACTTTATCGTTAGATTCCATTTCTATCCATTTGAAACTTCAATGAGGATAATCAATTTGATATGGTTTTTGTATATTAAAAGTTTTACATGTACTACGTTTTAATTGCAGGTTTTGACCCAAATAAACAACCTATTTTTACAGGGGAGGTTGTTACCGTACCAGAACCTGAGCCTAATCTAAAAATTAGTGGCAAAATTCCAGGTAGATCAGACAGTGTCATAAAATACGGAAGTAGAACAGGCTTCACCATCGGAAGTCTCTACTTTAATGGAGTGCATATCCGGTTTGTAGACGACATTGGAGATTTGCCGGACAAAACACGAGCTGTTATGTTCAATCAAATTGAAATCCAAAGCCTTCCTCATGGGAATTTTTTTGAAGCTGGTGATTCAGGAGCCTTCGTGTTTTGTATAAATCCAGATAAAACATTGAGCTGTCTTGGAATGGCCATAGGATTGACCACCAAAGGATCGTGTTTTGTGACACCAATGGCTAGAATTCTGGACTCTTTTGGCCTTCCTCACAGATTAAAGCCGTGTATACCTTCTACACCGCCAGAACATTATTCAGGTTTACACTTAGCAGATCAAAATAATGTTTCATCCCAAGATAATTTAGAAGTGATGCTGCTGAACCTAAAAAATGCAATGCAAACGGCATTTCAAACAGAAATTGGAAAATTGACTTCAGAAGTTCGCGAAAAAAACGATAAATTACAAACAGAAGTTGGAAATTTGAAAACAGAAGTTGGAAATTTGAGAATGCAGGTTCAATTAGATAGTGAAAACTTGAAAGCACAAGCTAACAGTTCATCTGCAAGCTCATCTGATATAAAAGATTAGGAATTTCCTCCAATTAATACTTTATATATTACCATTTGTAGTGAGATATAATGACTGTGCATCTAAGCTAGAATTACTTCAAAGATATTATTTATATTAATTATTGATGTTTTACTTGTTCGTACCCAGTTGAAAATTTGTAAAGGATGAGGTGACTTGCGGGCCCCGGTGAATTGACAAAAAATAAAATGTATAAATTTTACTCAAATATTTATATGTAACTAATCGCTGATATGTGTAGCTTCATAGAATACTATTTTTAACAAAAATAGAAAAGTGGCTTGAAAGATATTGATCCTTTATTGGGGTAGGGGTATCATGTTTACATCCAATTCTTTTTTCATATATGCAGAAAATAAAAAAGATAAAATTACTCGACATTTTGGAGATCGTGTCTTACTGAAGACTTTGTCACAGTCTGTAATCCATCCTAGAAAATCCTCAACACTAGATTGAGAAAATGGCTCAAAACTTTTACTATGCTTTTCGACGTTACTGAAAAGAAAACCTGAACAGTCGAGGAAATCTACTCTCTTTATGATGTTCTCAAACACTTTACTTTCTAAATGATAGCCTTTATATGATTGATAAGAATTCTCAATATTCAGAGACGCAATTAGTCTTTGGATTCGAAATTCAAACTCTCCGTTCTCTTTGAGCTGATCTACCTTTGCCTTGAAACTCATCTCAAGCCAAAATGAAGTACTCTCTACAAAAAAAGATAAAAATGACATCAATGTCCTGTAAAGAATTACTAAATTACTGTAAGTACATCTTGTAGAATCATTAAGATTTAATATATATATTTTTCTAATTTAGTTTATAATTAAAGTACAGAAAATTTTCAAAATCCAAAGGTACTTTTCCTTTCTTGAAAGAGTTTTTCAAAAAAAAAAAGAAAGATGTAAACTATGTTCCAGGGGAATCTGAAACTTAAAATGATTGGTCATTAATTATTTTTTTTAAATGTCCCTGTTATACATTAAAAGTAAACTAGTCCTAAAAATTAAGGAACTCTTGAACAAGACAGTCCGAAAAGGGGTTGGGCATGGAAGCAAGCAAAAAAACAAGCATTCTGAGAGTATTGCATAAGCAATACATGTCCCCTACCGGGTTCCCCCTTTTCTTCAGGATGTCATTTTATAATGTGCAAAAGTCATGTCCAAGGTTAAACTGGAAGATTTTCAATTTGTAAATGCCTTAAGGTTATTCACTCCTCAGATTTTTAGAAAAGTTCACGCAGAAGCTTTTACTTCAAAACTACTAATCAAAATTCAATTTTTATGACATATTTATATTCAGCAATGTAAATTTTTTAACATTCAATGAAAAAACTGCTCAAAAATCAACCAAGAAGCAAGATTTATGAGGGACTATTTCTTTTGGTGGAAGGATATTTAGCAGAAAATTCTGCAAATCTGCACATTTATAAAATTTTATGTAATGGAAATTTAGCCTCACATACTTTTACTTGGAGAATATTTTCCGTTTTGATATTGCTAAAAATATTTAATATAGGTCTTAATTTATATTTTTAGACTAAGTTTTACACCTTCCCTCAACAAACTTTCCCAAAAAATAAAAATATATGAAAGAAGTCCAGGTCAAATTTACACCATTTTTAGCCTGAAAATCATATATTTTGACAAATATTTCAAAATTAACATCACTGACCCCACCTTTTTCTTTCATTATTTCAAACTACTCGATACTTGTGACTGATCAGCACTCAAGTCGTAAAAAGTTTGATATAAGAAAATTTTTTATCGCCTATTAAGTTTTTAATACCCCAAATATGTAATTTTTTTTAGTGCAAAAAGGTCAAACAATTATTTACGCGCATTAATTTGCAAGATTTTTTAAATGTTAAATATTATTCAAACTATTTTACAAAAAATAAGATTATAGTTATTGCCTTGCTTACATCTAATTAAATATAATACGGGTTTAAGTAATTAACCAAAGATATGAAATTTAAGTGCAAAAAGGTCAACTTAAATGTACCGCAGATCAGTAGGATGCACACTGACCCCCTATTTCCTTTGC
>PRKT01001010.1:128024-156847 GCA_003671525.1 Saccostrea glomerata | reverse complement strand
TTCCTTTAGATTGATAGCGGCAGCAGAGGCAATTTCCTGTCTCCCGATCCCGATATATTTTGAAGAGAAATTGACAAGAATAAAGACAGACCGAAAAACACCTGGCATTGCTGGAATATACACCCATGTCCATACAGGAAGTGCTGGGGGAGTCATTTCTCCTTACTATGGCTTTGTATTGTGAAACTGAAGATCCCAGGGATCTAAAACTGATCAGCAATACAAATAGCACAAGTAGAGAACTCCGTATAACTGTACAGGAATCAAAATAGCACATATTTAAAAACTGTTAAGAAGATTCTACTATACCATGTGCTTTCTGAAGTAAGTTATTTTTACTCTACTATGCATGCAGTGTTTATTTCTCCACATTTACTGATTTTACTCATTTAAAAAACTTAAAAGAGAAAGAAAACAGGATATCCCTTATCGATGAAACAAATGTTATTGCTTCATGCTTTATATATATTCGATATTATAAACTTGATAGCATTTTGAAAGAGTTTTATACTGATATCATAATTTATCTGTCAGGCACTAATCCCATTTCTGTTCAATACATTACTTAGCTAGAAGGAAATAAAAGGCCACGGAAAAGTACTGCTCAGAAAACCTCTTTGGAGAGTAATCTGAAATATTGACCGATCTTCTGCATTTTAAAAACGAATTCCAGGAATATTTACCATGAAAACTTAACTAATTGAAATTTACCAATACCTCTAAATTTGAAAAGTGCTTCATGTGCATTATGTTGACCCAAATGAAACATTGTATAATGGAATTTCTGTTTGATCAAATATTTCATCCCCGTTATTTCGTTTGTGACATGATAGTTTCTATTTTTATGTTGATTTCTATCAACAAAAATCACAGCTGGTGGTTTCTTCCCCAGATGTTTTCTCTGTTAAATAAACACGATTCTTAGTAGCTTATTATAACTACGTTTAAGACTTGATTTTTTCTAGTGATTTACCTTTGAATATCAAATAAGTTGCAAGATATATAAACTCAATATACATATGAAAAAGGGTGAATCTTTATTCATTTTTATGAATAATGTCTTAAATTATATGGATACCTATTTCCGTTTTCGAAGACTAGTTTAAGGCGTATTTCCTTAAACTAGCTGCGCGCAATCGGTATGATGCACGACAGGGAAAATACTACCCAATATTTACTGACCAGGATATCATAAGGACTACTGATTTTACACACTTTTCAAGATTCTTCTTATCTCTATTGTATCAGCGTGTTGAACAGTAAACTGTCTATGTTAAAAAATTGATAGATTTTTGGAGAAAAATTCAAGAGTATCTAAAACGTTCCAAGAGATCTTCACCATATGCAATTAAATGCAGAATTTTTCTACATTAAATAAGGAAGAAATACACTGAAAAGGCTGAAGTCATGTGATGTGAGCCAAATGTTATTCACATCATATTTTATTCGGAATGGGTAAGTTTAAAATTAATCATGCAAAACTAGAGATACTTGAGCAATCAGTTCACAAAATGAAACCCCCGCCCCATATGGTTATTAACAGTTAAGTTTATGTTTTACTCTGAGAGATCCGAAATAAGAGGCGCACAACTACATTACATAATAAAATTTAAAGAATACGTGAAAGAATCATTTAGTTTTATTAAGTGGTATGAGAGGTGTTTCGAATGAAAGATGGGAACTCCCCAATATTACAGAAAGAGTGGCCGAGGCAACGTTCTGTTTAGGGAAGCCCCAAAAATGAATCCCTTCAAAAATTAAAACAAAAGGTTCACGCTTGTACATATGTAACACATATTCTCAGAAAATCTAAATAAATATCATTTAGTATAAAAGAGTAAGTTTTTAGCGAAGTAATTTCAGTGCCAATGAAAGAAATTTTACAATGAAACGCAATTAATGTTTTGCTATTTTTAAGTTTACTGATCTCAATGAAAGATATAGAGATAACGAACAGTAAAATCAGTCAATAAAGTAATAAAGAAAACAGGAGAAGAGTAAAGATGGAGCTCAAAACATCAGAGGTTGGATCAGGTGCCATGCACGTGTAGGGAGCATCCCCTGATGACCTGTCACACCCGCCATGTGCTCCTTGTCATTATCGGGAAATAATGGAGAAAATCGTCGTCAATTCAGTGTATAAATGATGAACTAACAATTAGCAGGAAAAAAGTCAGTCAGCATTTGACACAATGATAAATTGAATTTTCCGACAAGGTTATTGTATCGGCAACATAACTTGCAAAATATTTAGTTTCATCAACTTGTTTATCAATAATTTACCTCGTTTGACAAGTTGTTCATACGTGGAGCATGCTCTTGCGTATCAAACCAACTAAGATAAATAAACCCCATATGCAGACAATGAAGTTATATTGCTGCATAAGTAAGGGAAGTTGAAGTTGAAGGGAAGTTTAAGTCATCAAGTTTATCATAGAGCTTGGTTGTTAGATTACCATTAACGTCTTTTTAAAATAATACATCCAATATATATATATATATATTGAGCAGTAATGTCTGACTCTGTGATGTCTTTTATTTCAAGCTCTCAATTTCAACACTCTCGCTAATAATGCCAAAATGGATTCCCGCTAAAATTGTTGTTTGTACGGTATATTGAGCCGACATATGGATGAAATTTGCCATGTTTAATTGATAATGTATCGTAAATGTGACCTAATTTCAAACCGAAGACCTGCAATTGATAGATAATCATTGGTACGTTTTTAAATTTTTTAAAGAAAATTTTTTTTGTATTAAAATTCAATTTTTTACTCTGTACTCACGATATTAATCGAAGAAAGGTCTTCATTAAAATCTTCATTAAGAATTAAGTAGATAGAGTATACACTAGACAAAATTGCTAACGCACCACTTAAAATTCTTCTTTGTGAATTGAACATTTGCCTATCGGTATTAGTATATACAAAACGCCATTCCATTGGCAAATGTCTTGTTGTCAGAACAAAACCCCAACATGACCTTCTTGCCCAAAAATATATTTTCTAACATGCACTGTGTATCTGGTTTCTGCCAAGATATATGCATTGCTAATTACAGATGATTGTCCTTGAGGTTACACCAGAAACAGTCTCCTAGTTAAAAAAATCAAATAATACGCAGCGATTAACTATTATATAGCCTTCTAGTCATCCAATTCCGTGGTGTCCATACCCACTCCACTCAACTTCCGATGGAGCCAGTTTTGCGGAACGACATTGAAATTGTGGTGTAGCGTTTACTTGGCTATTTAGAGTAAACATTTTTATGCTTACTAATCTATTTGACACATGTTTTCACCAGAAGAATAAATATTGCTTTCATTATTTTAATTTTTTACTTATCTTTCCAAAGGAACCCCTGCAGACACCATACTGTCTGTTTTTACACGCTCTTCTGGGATCAAATGCCGCATACGGTATAATTTTCTTCTGATTTTCAAATTAGTACAAACATGAAGAACAAAAATGCAAAAATAACAATAGAAATTTATCCCTCCGAATTAGTATGGACACGATTTTCACTTTCTCTGAAAAGGTCATGCTTAAGTTAACCTTGTAGTCAGTTATCAATTAAGACATTTAAATGCTTTATTTTTGATTTTGTAACATAATACTATAACAAATACATCTTAAACAGGTTTGTAAAAGTAAAATATTACTTTCATTTGGTGGTGCGTTAGTAATTTTGTCTAGTGTATATCTGGTAACATTAAAGAACCTTGTTTGATTCAAGGATTAAAATGCTACCTTTTATGCCCTTTTTCTTTGAAAGCATCTAAGCTCAATTTTCATTAAATAAATTTCCTATATTATTTTTTTTTACCATCCATTAGTTGTTATCCTTTGAAACAGTATGGATCTTAACTGAACACAAGGTTTTGTGCTTTCTTGCATATTTATTAATTAAATTTTAACAAGATATCAATCAGTCATGAAAATCATAGATTAACATAAAGGGAAATGCTAAAAGGATCTACCTTATTTAATCACCATGTACAATGATCAAAGACCTCTAATCTGGAGAATATTACGCAAATTAGGGATTATAAGAGAATCTGTTTAGACAATTATTTAGAAACTAAAAAAAACACGTATATACAGGATCATTATTAAATTTTATACCTTTTAGACTTCTCCCAGCTAAAATTTTCTTCAAAAACTGCTACATGTATCATGTACAGTTGTGTGTCTCATACCACGACTCCTCCTGTTTCCAGTCACTACAATCAGGGGAAACAATATGATGGTCCTGATTCTCTATGCCAGAATCTTAGTGTACATTTTTCGCGATTAGTTGTCGACTGTAGAACTCTTTACCAACATCTTTGGTTACAACCACCTCTCTAGATACTTAAATCGAGGCTATCTAGCCACATCATCCTACCTTGAACCAGTAAATCTATTTTACACTGTAAATAGTTATTTATAATCAATTTTTAAACATTTACTTTGTTTTCTCGCACCACTCTGCACTAGAAGGAAATAGAATCATTAATGATCAGTATTTAAATGGAAGAAGAGGGATAACAGTATTAAGTGAAGAGAAGTCATACGTTTTAAACATACTGAAGTTTTAGGGAAAATGTGTATGCTGTATTGAAATTTAGACTAATATTTAAATCTAATGAGATTTATAAAGTTACTACCATTTGCATACTTTTTTCCCTTAAACGTGTAGGCAATTTCCAGCGGAATTTTAGTATATTATTTGACATTTTTTCTGTCTGCACACAAAATTTCGCAAGGTAGGTTATGTTTTATAAATATTATAGCAACGGGTAAAATATATTTATTTTGTACTACAACTGTGCAATTTTTAATTTTATTAAACATCATCTTAACGTAGGGAAAAGGAGCATGCTCAATTAATCATGTTTTATTAAAATTATATAGCTGTATACTATTTAAGGATCAACAGAAACCCCAAATCTTTGTATATTCATTAGAAAATAGACTCTCGTATAATTGTGTTGACATATTTTATGAAACGTTGAACTTTTCATGTAACAATCTCTTAAATCCGTTACTAAATATCTATTGAAATTAAATACAGATTGTTTGGTAATAATTTCTAAAGTGAAATTCATGGAGATAACGAACAGAATTCAAACTCAAAATCTCATTAAACAAATAATGGCAGAGCAACCACAAAGATTTGACGTTCCTGACAAATAGACTGCTTTGTTATAAAAATAACTTGCATAATAACAAATTTAAGAGTTGGAAAAATGTTTTAGTTTCTGTGACAAACGCTTTGAATGATGTCACGTGGTCGACTAGATCTTGTGATTCAGGCATGGGCAGAACAATCGGAGAGGACTACTTAAAATTGTCAACAGTGAGACCCTATATAATATCTTTTATGGAAGTTATTCAATAAGCTTGCAAATTTTTTTTTTATCACCCCTTACATTCTTTTGCAGTTAAAATGATTAAACAATTATAACATTTCCTAATTTTTTTATATTTTCTTCAAATTTTGCAAAACTGATGACAACAATGCACTTTTTAAAAAGGTTCTTATATAACCTATATTTGATAATCATCCGTTTTTTAATCCTTGATGATGAATATTAAGTATTAAAATTTCTCACCTTCTAAAAGACTTCCGTTTTTCTAAACAAGAATTTGATTATATGATATTTATTAGAAAGACATACAAGTTTCTTTAAATGTCGTTGCCAACTTTTAATTAAGCAACTCAAAATCTAATTTCGAAAAGCTTATTAGTAAACTACAGGTTTATTTCCTCTCTTAAAATAATTGGTTTGTTATTCTAATTCTTTGTTAAGCTCAATTCCAGTCCCTGTTTCTAGGGATCATTATGTCTAATGAAAAAGAAATCGATCAATCCATAGACATTATTTTAAAAATACATATCTTTAAAAAGGCTATAATTTATATCCCATACGCGAAAGCGTTATTTCAAATATTTATTAATTCATTATTTTAAACTAATATTTTTAATTTTATTGTTAAATTACTTTGACATACTTTATGAAACTTAAAACTTTACATTAAACAATCTTACATACCTTTAATTGAAAAAATAAACTTTAAAGCAAATTAATTGGCAATAACTTCTGAAATCAATTCTTTTAACAAAAATCTTCAAATACTACAACGAAATATGGTCCGAATACATAATTCCAAAGATTATAAAGAGAGTATCTTTTCAAAAAAGAGATCAATCTTAATTTACTTTTTATACTTTTAATTTTGCAAAACTGTTGTTTATACGTACCTTTCCATAGGGTCTTTGAAAGTCTGAGACCAATTGACAGAATTAAAGAAAAAAAAGTTCTTCATATTTTACTAAAATTATTAGAATACCTTATTTTTAGAAAACGTTTTCTTTTTCTACACAAGAATGTGGTCTTATGATATTTATTAGTAACACAAATAAATCTACCGCTAATTCAATAATGACAAACTTAATTTCGAAAAGTTAATAAGTACACAACCTATAGTTCTCCTCTAATAAGATGATTACTTTTAAAAAGTCATATCTATTTCAGACTAAATTCCAGACCTTAGGGACCACTATGTCTAATGAAAAACATTAAGATAACTATCGATCTATACATAGAAAATCTTTTCAATATACTAATATGGGAAAAGGTATAAATTCTTCACTCTTAAAAATTATAGGATCGTAAGCAAGTCCGAAGGATGATAAAAAAACCTTCCAATTGATTGGTCCCAAACACCTCAACCTCTTAGCATTGACCAGGTAGGGAGATCCTTCCTAGTCAAATTACACATCAAGCATCCTGAAAATGTTGCATAAGCCATACATGTCCTCTATCGGGTTTCCCTTTTTTTCTTTAGGGTAGAAGCTCTTTAAGAATATTAATTCAGAGCAGCATCAGAAACCCGATTGTCATTCCAATTATAGAAAGAAAATGCCAAAATTCACTCAAAATGAATGAGGCGAAAAGAAATTAAAACATGACCTGTAACTCATCAAAATGCATTAACATGTACCAAAAATCAACTCAATATGTGCA
The DNA here is from genome assembly GCA_003671525.1 of Saccostrea glomerata. NCBI lineage: Eukaryota > Metazoa > Mollusca > Bivalvia > Ostreida > Ostreidae > Saccostrea > Saccostrea glomerata. Next base: position 149,835 of record PRKT01001010.1, on the reverse strand, counting down.
ATGGTTAGAAAAAATTGCGGATAACCAAGTGGAGAAGAATGACAGATAGACAGAACCGGCAAAGGACTAAACACAAAGGTGAAGGATCAGATGTGAAAATAAAGTTAGCTAGAATGATATATTATACGTAACAAATGTTATTCAGGCCTTGAGAACTACTAAAGAATCAATGTGCAAGAAAAATATTGATTTCTTTTGTTATAGATAAATTAAAAGGTGGCTTGATAGTGAAACTGATCTAGTTTAAGACAAAGTTTTCCATTTTATTATCTAACTTCAAAAATTTACAAATGTGAATCCTATTTGTTGGTATATAAATTTCCTTTTAAAAATATCATCACAGAAAAGGCCATGTAAGAGGGTTGGGTAAAATTATTTGAAAATTGTCAGGAAAAATAGTTTGATTATCGTAATTTTAAACCTAATTTTAAGCGATATTTTAATCAATGAAAATGAAAACATGACAAAGAGTGATTACTTTTATACAAAACTAAACATGATATGGATATAAGAGAAGTGTTTGAAGATTGATTGATTGATTGATTGATTATATACTGTTTAACGTCCCTCTCCAGAATTTTTCACTGATATGGAGACGTCACCATTGCCGTTGAAGGGCTGCAAATTTAGGCCTATGCTGAACACTTACGGCCTTTGAGCAGGGAGGGATTTTTATCGTGCCACACCTGCTGTGACACGGGGCCTCGGTTTATACGGTCTCATCCGAAGGACCGCCCCATTTAGTCGCCTTTTACGACAAGCAAGGGGTGCTGAGGACCTATTCAAACCCGGATTCCAACGGACCTTTTGAAGACAGGGCCTCATAAATATCAGAGGTGGAATCAGGGGCCTAGATTATGTCTTTTTCCAGAAAGATACACATGTACGTGCATATTTATTTTTACATACTGTATAGGAAACATACAAAAGTCTTTTTACATGTGTTTATGCACAGAGAAAGTAATGTAGAGCATATACGCTCTAAAATTTACTTTTACTGAATGCATTTTATTTTAATTTGAGAACAAATTTTGTTCAATTCTTCCTAATATTTATCTCGATGTAGAATTTCAACTCAAACATTAAGAAGGCATACTTAATTTTATTTTCTTCCCTTTTCAGGCATTTAAGGGCAAGACTTGCACGATAAGTAACATATATAGCCATACAATTCTCAGTAACCCTTTTAATTTATATTAGAAAGAATGATAAAGGAGGTTTAAAATTTTGATTTCCCTTGTGACAGAAACAAGTAATTTAAATCATCATTAGCTATTGTTCGCTTTCCATAATGTTTTATGAATTCATGACGTCGAAATTAACAAAAGTAACTACACATTTGTGAAATTATCTGTAAATACCGCTTTTTAATTTTAAATCGAGCAAGTTTTCCAATTTTACATTTAAAAATGTAATTAGCGATTTCATGCTTTATAGATTTGAACATACTGGTATTTCTTATTAATTTTAAAGCTCTCAAATTCCTAACCTTGACATAAAATAACATTCCAGTATGGGAATGCAAACAAACCATAGCATTTTCTGCGGTTGAATTTAAGCGCAAAATTTATGAACGAAGGCATTTAAATATCACCATGACATTTAATATTGATATGCATATCAAAATTTTTGTTGGAAGGAATAAGTATAAGACACTGCTTTAAAACACCCTTTTGATGGTACAGGTCAGTTTTACTTGCTCTGTTGGTAATAAACATGTAACGCATTGAATTTATTTAATAAATGCAATTCCTACAGAGTATCTGATCCTACCTATATTATTCAGAGGTCGGTGACAAAATTTGTGCTGGTTTAATAAACCTGCGAAAGATTAAATCAATATTTCTTTATCTCACAACAAATAGGATAAAATAAGCATTGGAATAATGTTTTGAATAGCATTGCTCTTATCATTTGAATTTCAGACTTTAATAACATTTTTTTATTCCAAGTTTTCTTCTGTTTGTGCCTACATGTCTACTTTTATACCCTATATATCTATATTAAACGAGCTAGGTTTACTTTGTCAATAAAATGGCCGTGCCTTTTTCTGTCTCCAGAAGTTATTTAACGAGATATACAATCTGCAATTATCAGAGTGAAAATCAATTTAACTGAACAATTTTGATTATTCAGAAATTTAGGTAAATTATGTTATCTAATTTAAAGCCTAAAATGAATTCATTTTGTCATTTTTTTTGCCTTGATATCTATTTATAAAATACAAAAACAGTGTTTACGTCATTTTAAGGACAGATGATACAAAAAATGGATGCCTAGATTAATATATTTTCTGGCTTAATTTCAGTGATGTAAATGATGCAAATGATAAATTTCTAGAATATAATTGTAAACCTTCTATTAAGATTCTGCCTCTCTTATGCCATCCTTACTAATCCATGCAAATATTTGTCACTCAGTGCAAAATTGAATAAAAGATTAAAAACTATGCGGTGAAACCTCTTCATTTTACTCCTTTAAACATGACTCAAGTTGTTATTTTCATTTTTTTGACAAACGTTTGTTTGTATCATCTGTCCTTTATGGTGCTTTTAAATAGACTTCACTTTTCATTGAAACATTATTACATGTTTATTAATTAACATGTTCATATTTGTGTTTTCTTCCCCTAAAATAAACTAATTTCTAGTTTATTTTTGGAAAAAATGAAAAGCGTTTTAACATTGTAGGTGATATAAATGAAACAACAAAGTTCCAAAATGAAAATAGTATATTTATACAGTTTATTGCCCAGAAATATAATTATGTTTCCCATTGGCTGACCTTCAATCTAACTGTCGTTTTCCTTTGATCAGCTAATTAGACAAATAGTTTACTCATTCATGCGATTCAAAAGTAACTCTCAAAGGAAGCAAGCTAATGTACATCAAGATAAAACAGAAGGTGCACTTCAACAGTCATTAAGATGGGATGAGGTTATTCACTGTTGATAAAAGATTATTCTTTTGCAATAGTAACGAAAATAAGGGACTGTTACATTGTTGTCCTTTTGGCTGCTTCTTGTAATTTAGAATAGTTCGTAATTTTTATTGTTGGTGTTATTTTAACTAATCAATGTAATTTTGGCATTATAATCAAGACAATGCCAATCTGTAAAAAGTGCATTCTTCTGGCTTTCTACATTTTGTCTATATCCATGTTAGTGAATACGATTGGTCAGTTATATACAACAGAATCACAGTTCGATAACCTTAAAACGGAAACAGAACTGATATCTGAAGATGACAGTGAGTCACTCTCGGACTGTGCTTTTCAGTGTAAACACCGTTGTCACTGCTTCGGGTTTAACTCCTTTGTTAAAAAATGTCGACTCCACCGATTCTGTGTCATGGAAGAAATGAGCTCCTTAGAAAACGGATGGAAATATTTCTGCGCAGGTTGTACGTATCATTTACCAATCTACTGTTCTAACCTCCTTGATTTATTAAACTACACTCAGCAAAACTTCTAAGTATTTAACTGATAACAAATACTGCCTCATGAACGAAATGAACTCACTACTGCTCATGTTGTACGTATAATTTTCTAGTCTCAACGATCTATTTTCGTTACCTTTTTGATATAATAATGGATTAAAGTTCGGATATGCTTAAATTTTCTACTGGCTTAATTTCAATTCTTTTTTGTTGTTGTTGATGTTGTTGTTGTTTTTCTACATTTACCAAATTACAAAAAAGGAAGGAACTGTTCTTTCTCACATATTGGGACTTTGTAGTGATAGTTTCGATACTTGTCACGCTAAGCGTTCTCTGACACGATATTAAGACCACTCCTTGCTTAATGAACCTCACTTCGAGTAAAGCTCTAAATTGGAAGCTCTTCACTTGTAAATGTTGACCATAAGAATGAAAAAATTACGAATGGGACATCATACAATTAATTAATCCATGATGATAAAGGAAAAACAAGTACTAGTACAGCATAATATTATGAGTTTTTACTTTAATATAAAACTACTACGATAACATTGTTTCTTTAATATCCCTTTCAAGAAATATGTTTAAAAAACATCATCAGCTGGTCGACGGCTAAAAATATTCATCTATCTCTTGCCCTTAGGACAAAGAAGCAGCAAAAGGTCTTAGTCCTGAAGTTGGATTCAAACCCGCGGCATAATAATCAATTCACCTCTCTTATCATCAGAGTAAAACGCTCTTATCACTGTGCCACACGGGTGATAAAAAGTTTTTTTTTTCATTTTGCCTTTTGTGATAATGGATATTTTAATAACTAGAAACTCTTGTTGCTACAGCAACAAATAAGGTCTTCCGTTCTTCTCTATTTATCTGTAAGAAGGATATTTTTCTATTTAAGAAAAAACCCAGACAAATAAAAAATAGACAAAATGCAAAAAAAAAAAAATTCCTCCAGCTGGGCTCGATCCCAAAATCATTAGTATGAAAGTCGGACACGCTTACCACTGAGCCACCAAATTCCACAACATTTAAGGTATTTTGTTTATTATTATTATTATTTTAAGGTTGAAGGAAATAGTTTCGAAGTGAAAGAAATAGTTTTGTAGTAAAGTCCCGGTCAAATTTCTTAAAAAGCTAAGATATTCCCTGTTTGATGTGATATTGTATGTAGGAAAATGATTTAAATAATTATAGGACACTTGCAGTGAAGCAATGACACTTAGCATATACAGAGTTGTAAAAGCGAAAGTAATACACGTGGTCAGTTGCAGAGGAAATTCAAAATCCCGGAAAAACAGTGAGTGAGTCATGGGCATTTTGTCAACACCATATCGTATCAAGCGGGGTAACTGCAATTGATTTAACCTATCTAAATTGCGTGGAAATTTAATTTATATGAAAATCGCCATTTCCAAGATTCGATCGATTCATATCTTAATCTAAATAAATTGAAATAAATTCCATACACCCAAGAAAGCAAGAATACTTGGTATTAAAATGTCGTAATAGAGCAGAAGAATCGAATGATATTAACAACAATTGTAGAAATAGCCGATGCGAGCTTTAAATAATGTTTATGCTCAGCAAGAACTAAATTTCAGACAGAAAAAAAATTGCAAATTTTGCCGATATTCACTACAATTTCATTATCGTTTAGAGACTCACCTTAAAACTCTCAGGACACTTTCTTTCAGGTCTCTTCTTGCTTTTATTCAGAATCTTATGTCAATATTTCGTGCCGTTTGGCTTGAAGACGTTTTCTCTACGTTGCTGTTGATTGTTTTGTTTTGGTTTTTTTTTAGAGAAGAGAGGGGATATTTTATAAGCATTTGTTAGAGTAAGAGTTGCAAATACCTCCACGAACTTAAGCTTGATCGTGACCTTTGGGGCCAAAGTACAAGGTCATTTATCAAGGTCAAAGTTCAAGGTCATCAGAGAGAGAGAGAGAGAGAGAGAGGGGTAAACTTGAAATAAACACTTGAAGCTGAATCTAGATAGAGGTAATGAATATTTCTTTATTCCTTTTTGAGTAAGGTTCAAAGGTCTAATTTTGAGGTTTCTCTAGACATTTGCAATCTGAATAACATGTCCCAAAATCATTTCAAATACTCTTTTTATAAAAGATATTTATGGGATAGTTAGAAACTCAATTTATGCAGTTTTTCTCTCATAACCGGAAGTCGTCGTTTTTGTTTCCAATGGGACTGACATATTTCGAAACTACTAGTAAGATGCTATAAAGTAATACTAAGAAAAATTCCTTAAAGAAAAGTTAAAATTTTTTATTTATTTGATCACTTCCTGTGACAACCGGAGGTAACGGCGGACGATCTTAAACTCAAAAGATTTGTCTACTCATCAAGGTCTACCATCCCTATTAGTTTGGTGTCTTAATATCTTACCGTTAACGAGATCTAGCTATGATAACTTCTGATTTTGAGGACAGGAAGTCACGCAACAGGAAGTGAACTTTTACTGAGATATTAGACATTACTGTAGACATTTGCAGTCTGAATAACATATCCAAAAATCATTACAAATACTTTAACTATAAGAAACATTTATGGGAAAGAAAAATACTCAAATTATGTAGTTTTTCTCTTATAACCGGAAGTTGTCGTTTTAGTTTCCGGTAGGACTGATATATTTCAAAAATACAAATGAGATGTTATAATGTGATGCAAAAAATGTTTCACGATAGAAAAGTTAAAAATTTTGATTTTTTGGATCACTTCCTATGACGACCGGAAGTGACGGCTGACGATCTTATCCCAACTGATTTTGCCTACTTATCATGATCTACCATTTATATAAGTTTGGTGTCTTAATCTCTTACCGTTTACGAGATCTAGCTATGATAACTTTTCATTTTGAGGACAGGAAATCACGCGACCGGAAGTGAATTTTACAAAGATATTTGACGTTACTGTAGTCATTTGCAGTCTGAATAACATATCCAAAAATCTTTACAATTACTTTTTCTATAAAAAATATTTATGGGAAAGAAAAAAACTGAAAATATGCAGTTTTTCTTTCATAACCGGAAGTTGTCGTTTTTGTTTCCGGTCGGACTGATATATTTCAAAACTACAAATAAGATGCTATAATCTGATACAAAAAAAGTTTCATTAAAGAAAAGTTGAAATTTTCGATTTCTTTGATCACTTCCTGTGACGACCGGAAGTGACGGCGGACAATGTTAACCCAAATGGACTTGCCTACTTATCAAGATCTATTACTCATACGAGTTTGGTGTCTTAATCTCTTACCGTTTCTGAGATCTCACTGGGATAAAATATTTTTGAAAAAAGCGGAAATCGGACATATCTGACGACCGGAAGTGAATTTTGAAAAAATGAAAAAAACGCCTGGGCGTATTTTAGTTCTCTATCATCCCTGAAAATTTCATGAAAATCTGTCCAGTCATCTCTGAGAAATCTTGCCGACAAGATTTGGGGAAAAAAATAATAATAATAAGAAAAAACAGTAGAATCACTATAAGGTCTTCCGTCTGAAACGGAAGACCTTAATTAAAAAAAACGAAAAACGAAGGAAAGAGGATAGAAGAGGATAGTTGATACGCAGTAATGTTATGGCTTCCTGGAGCTGAAAATGTATTTAAAATGTAACACTGCATTACAAAGTTTATTTTAAGTTTTATTCATAGGTTATATATAAACCCAATTCGTATAAAGAATTCTTTAGACTATATATAAACATATCAGCTATCCTCGTTGATCATGTGACGGTCATTTCTACATTTTGGAAATGTTTCACATAAATCGCTTCGACGCAGCTTATTAACACAATCATTCTTTAAATAAAATATTAAATAAACTCGCTGCATCCTTTTGAATCCGAAATTTTTCTTGGAAAAAGTTATACGATTACTCTGGTACAAAATATTTCAAAAAAAAATTTCAATTTACCAACAAATCTGAGTGTATTTTCCACTCAATATCTACATCTATTTTAAAATTAAGTCATCATACATTTTTCTTTAAATCAAGATTCATTTCGAAGGCAAACTCTCATTCAGACTTCCAGAAAAGATCTAAAATAAATCCTTATTAATCACCTGTGCCAGGCTCTTTCATACATATGACCGTATAAGCAAAAATTTTAGCGAGGATTTCATTTCGGCATTATTATCGAACGTGCCGAAATTGCTAAAATTGAATATCGCTCAAAATAATTCTGTTTTAGTTGTAATAGTTTTTCAAGTGAGCTATTCCAAATCGCTCATAAAACTTCTTGCTAGAAATAAAATCAATTTTAAGGTCAAGATCTAGTAAATAACTTGAGTCTAATTTTTTGGTGCTAGATACATTATGACGTCATAATCAATTCCAACTTTCTTTTTCCCGTACTTTACGGCTTTAGCAGAATTATGTAGAAAATAGGGTATTTTCATTTCATTCAATTTGAAATCATATGAAAAGTAAACCGGATATCTATATTAAATTTGATATTGATTTAAAGAAGAGGCCATGAACATACCAATTGCCGTTTTCGGAGAGACTGTAGGCAATCTTGATACATTTCCTTTCCCGAATACGAAAAAAACTCCCATATTTATGACTGGTTTTCTTAGTTTTTCATTGAAAATTACAGTTTAAAATACAGTTTTTCATCTTGTTTACCTACAAATTATGCCCCGAAACACCTTATTTGAGCAAGCTAAAGTTGTAAAGCATCAATAAAGGAATTTATTTCTCAAGTTTGATAAATCTGTAGGCATATTTCAATTACTAGATCTTGACCTTAATGACAAATCGTCTCACTAATATTTCCATTTACAGGATATGAAGTCTTTCTCTATTCACGGATATAAAAATAAGGGTAAAGGTCAAACGTGTATTTTCGTATGTATTTTGAACACACTGACTTTTAAACAAGAGTAATAAAGCAAGCATGTGTAATTTATTTATTTTTTAAAGATTATAATACAGTTATTTTACACTTGCTTTTTGACTCTTTATATCGAGATTGAAATAAGTAACACTCACAGGAAGGTAAGCTAATGTACATAAAGATAAAACAGAAGGTGCACTTCAACAGTCATTAAGATGGGATGAGGTTATTCACTATTGATAAAAGATTATTCTTTTGCAATATTATATGAGGAACTATTACATTGTTGTCTTTTTGACCGATTTTTGTGATAATGAATAGTTCGTATTATTTATCATTGGTGTTATTTTGAACAATTAGTGTTATTTTGACGTTGTTATTAAGACAATGCCAATCTTTAAAAAGTCTGTTCTTCTGGCTTTCTACATTTTGTCCATATTCATGTCAGTGAATACGATTGCTCAACTATATACGACAGAATCACAGTTCGATGACCATAGAACGGAAACAGAACTATCTGAAGATGACAGTGAGTCACTCTCGGACTGTGCTTTTCTGTGTAAACACCGCTGTCATTGCTTCGGGTTTAATTTGTTTGGTAAAAAATGTCGTCTGCACAAATACTGCCTCATGGAAGAAATGACCTCACCAGAACCCGGATGGAAGTATTACTGCGCAGGTTGTACGTATTATTTTTCAGTCTTTGCGATCTTTTTTTCGGTAACTTTTTGATTTATAAATTTATGGTCTGATATACTTAAATTTTCTAATGACTTAATTTCAATTCTTTTTTGCTCTTCACAAATGAAAACAATTAATAAATACTAGCTACAATAAAGGAAGGAACTCCTCTTTGCTACGTGCTTGGGACTTTGTTGTGAAAGTTACAGTACTTTGAATGAGACCTAAAGAAAACGATGTCCCTTGTCAAGTCAGGCATTGATACGATAAATCACACCTTGCTCAATAGTCCTTAAATCGTGTAAAGGTTATTACATGAAGCACTTCACCAATAAATGTTGACATCTCTTTGTATGAATGAAAAAAATCTCAAATATGAGGTAAAGAAACAGACAATTAGTTAAGGATGAAAAAGGAAAACAGACAATAAGCTAATGATTCTCTAAATATTACATATCAAATTATCATTGTTAAAAAAATATTTGTTTTCTTTCAAGAATTATTTAAAAAAACATCATTTTCGGGTCAATGATTAAGAATTTAGATTTATTTTTGGTGCTCATGCCAAGAAGCAGTAAGGGATCTTAGACCTGCAGTGAAATTAAAACCTGCCTGGCAATGATCAATTCATATCTTTGTTACCCTAGAACAAACGAGATAATCATTGTACCACTTTGGCGGCAAAAACAGAACATTTTTGCATTTAGCATATAATGATATGAATTTTTTTAATAATTCTATTTTATAAAGGTACGATAAATGATTGATTGATTGATTGATTGTATTTTGTTTAACGTCCCTCTCGAGAATTATTAACTCATATGGACACGTCACCGTATGCCGGTGAAGGGCTTCAAATTTTGATCTTTACTCGGCACTCAGGGCTATTGAGCAGTGAGGGGTCTTTAACGTGCCAACGCCTGCCGCTGACACGTGGCCTCGGTTTTTAGCTCACCTGAGCCGAAGGCTCAAGTGAGCTTTTCTGATCAAAATTTGTCCGTTGTCTGACGTTGTTGTCGTTGTCGTCGTTGTCGTCGTAGTCGCTGTGGTTGTTGTAAACTTTTCACATTTTCATCTTCTACTCAAGAACCACTGGGCCAATTTCAACCAAACTTAGCACAAATTATCCTTTGGTAAAGTGAATTCAAGTTTGTTCAAATGAAGGGCCACGCCCTTTTCCAAGGGGATATAATCATGAATTTGTTAAAAATTAATGGCATTTTTAAAAAATCTTCTTCTCCAGAACCGCTGAGCTAGGAAAGATGAAACTCATGTGAAAGCATCCTCAGGTAGTGTAGATTCAAGTTTGTTCAAATCATGACCCCCGGGGCAAGGGTGGGGCCAAAATGGCCGACCCAAGTTTTACATAGGAATATATAGGAAAAATCTTTAAAAATCTTCTACTCCAGAACCACTGGGCCAGGAAAGATGAAACTCATGTGGAATCATCCTTAGGTAGTGTAGATTCAAGTTTGTTCAAATCATGACCCCCGGGGCAAGGATGGGGCCAAAATGGCCGACCCAAGTTTTACATAGGAATATATAGGAAATATCTTTAAAATCCTTCTCAATTACCACTGGGCCAGGAAAGATGAAATTCATGTGGAATCATCCTCAGGTAGTGTAGATTCAAGTTTTTTTCAAATCATGACCCCCTGCCCTTGGGATATGGTGGGGCTAAAATGGCCGACCCAAGTTTTACATAGGGAAATATTGGGAAACCTTTTAAAATCTTCTTTTCAAGTACTTCAAAGCTATGATTAGTGATACCCGGGGTATTTATATGGAATCATCCTCAGGTAGTGCAGATACTAGTTTGTTCAAATGATGAACGCCTGGAAAGGGGGTGGGGGGGGGGGGTAAATTCAATCCTGATGTTCTCAGGTGAGCGCTGTGGTCCCTGGGCCTATTGTTAAGGTCTCATCCGAAGGACCCGCAACTCTCACTTCAAAGAGCCGAGCGCATGGCGAAGGAACAGTTTCTACCCATTTTTTATCGACTTAGGTCACTCACGGCCGAGATTCAAACTCACGACCTCCCGATCATGGAGCGAGCGCTCTAACGAATGACCTACCGTGAACGGTCAAAATGAGGAGAAGGGGAAAAATTATAATTGATTTATTTGCATATTGATTTTGATGTTTTTTTTTTCTCATCACCAACTTTGAAATTGATTTGATCGCCATTTTTGTGTATTTTAAGGCGTAGAAATATAAACGTAGACACGGAATCTAAAGAGACGTTGATACACATTTAAGATTGTAAGGCAGAGTGAAATTCAAACATTGAGTATATTTTCGTTTAGCTTAACATGTAAATGTATAAACACATAGAGTGTCTTCAAGTAAATTATGAATCATTAGCTTGTAAGTCACATATATTCATGATATGTGCGAATAATGTAAAGTTTGGTGATTTACAAATAATTCAAACTTAACTTTTATGAAATTTCAGATACTCTAACAAAGGATTGTCAGGAGTATTACAACAATGGTCACACACAGTCTGGGATATACGGGATATCCCCGTATAGAAATCGATGTCACGTGGTCTATGTATTCTGTGTTATGGTGACGAAAGATGGAGGGTGGACGGTAAGTAACAGAAACAACTACTGTATATAATTGTCTATGTAATTTGTGATATGATGACGTATGGCAGGGGTGGAAAGAAAATTATAAGAATAGCCACTGTGTATTATCTAAATGACGGAGAGTAACACTAACAGAAGATCCATTTGTAATTGCAATTGTTGACTTATTTTATTCGATAAGGTGACAAATGGTAGAGGGTGATAAGATAAATAAAAAGCTACACGTCTACTGTAAAAAAAAAACAAGAAAGACGCTTAAAACCCATTTCTGTAAAGAGGAATGTCTGAAAAAAAATTTTCCCCTTTTATTAATGTACTTATTCCTTTCTATAAATTTAAGGCAATTCAAAGACGGAGGAGCGGATCTATAAGTTTTGACAGAACATGGGTGGATTATAAGAGAGGCTTTGGGGAAGCAGAAACAGCATATTGGATCGGTCTGTAATGTCTTAATGCTAATAAAATGTTAATGCAATTTCATTTCTACACATAATTTATAAGCAAAACATGCTTTAAAGTCGAAGGGTTTTTTTTACATATGAAAAGGGGGGTAATAACAAGTAGGATAAGTCATATTGACCAAGATTAAAATCTCAAGTTTTTTTTTTTGCTCATTTAAGTATATACACAGTATTATGACGTCTTTGTATTTCTTTGATATTTCTGGACATCCTTTTATAGCCTATTTCAAGATGGTTTTCACGATTACGTTACTACAAACATTTTCATTAATATCTTTAGATCTATATTAATATTTCTTGTTACTATCTTTAACCTACGAGTTTCAAAAAATAAATGATGCAAAAAAAAATGTTTGATCTTATAAACTTATATAAGCAAATAATTGTATTTACATTTTAAGGGCACAAAAGAATGCAAAAGATATCCATTTGACGGTTTTATAATATTTAATATATAAAGACACTATATTTATTTATTTATTAATTAATTCCTTTTTTCCTCTCTTTTAGGAAATGACATCATACACCTTTTTACGAAGGACATTAACCCTTACCTGTATGTTTCGATCACACTTAATAATGGTACGAGTTATTATCAGATATATGACCAGTTCTCTGTATCAGATGAGGCAGACAAGTACAGACTTTTTCTGGCCGGTCCTTCCCAGGGAACGTTAGGTATGTATTTAATTTTATTTAATTTTTAATTAATATATATACAAGTTAATTTATATTTTCTTTGCAATCAGTAAGAGTATTCATTCGAATGATTAACAAACCGTTCGGAGATACATGATATCTAATTAATAAACATTCTTTCCTTTTGGCTGTATAAAATGTCAAATGCTGACTGAATTTTTTCATACTTATTGTTAGACTAGTATTTTCACACGGATACTTAATCCTTCACTTGGTCCAACTTCTAATGTTTTGGAGGTCCGTGTTTGCTCGGCTAATGATTTGTATTGTTTAAGGACAGATGATACAAACAAATGTTTTCTTCGAAAAAGATTTAATATCATGTCACAAGTTTTGAAATGTGGATGGTTCTTAGAATTTTTTCTCCTAAGAACTAGAGTATGAAAAAGACATCGGAAATATTAGTAATATTTCAATGAAAAAACGAATATAAAGAAATCACATTCAGTAAAGGTTTACATGTGAAAATAAGTTTCAGAATATGTTATCCTGGCGTTAAAAGTGTAATATAAACCTTAGAAAAATATACCAAGCAAGGTGAATTTTAAGAGGAAGATCAAATTACAAAAAATTGGCAATATCACATAGGCTGATTTTAACCATTTAGCTTTTCCTGATAATATTCACCTGGCTCGGTATATTTTTCTTAAGTTTATTTTACACTTTTAGCGCCATGATAACATATTCTGAAATTTATTTTCACCTGTAAACCTTTACTGAATGTGATTTGTATATATTTGTGTTTTCATTGAAATATTACCAATATTTTCCAAGTCTTTTTCATATTCCAGTTCTTCGGAGGAAAAAATCTAAGAACCATCCACTTTTCTAAACTTGTGACGTGATATTTAATCTTTTTCAAAGAAAAAAATTGTTTGTATCATCTGTCCTTAAAATGACTTTTGAGTTTGCATATTGTTTGTTATTTCCACATATTTCAGTAAGTTAATTTCAAATTAATTTTAGGTGACAGAATGCTATCTGAAATACTGGATGCTAATTTGTACCGGATGTCCTTCAGTACCCCGGATCAGGATAACGACGGGACGACAGCGTACGACTGTGCCGGTACCTACCGAGCTGGGTGGTGGTTTAATTTTTGTCACCACGCCTTGCTCAATGGACTGTGGTCTCCTCAGTACTGGTATCAGCCATGGAATCCCGGAACGGAACGGAAGTAAAGGAGACACTAATGATGATAAAACCTCACTAAAACTGTACTTGAATCTCCATATTGAAACATGTACTGGTATCTACCCTGGAGTTCAATACTTTCTGAGAGAGCTAACATGAAAAAGAATCAAAAACACACCTCTCAATCTTTCTTAATTAGAGCTCCATATTGGCCGAATCACGTTGTCAATTTTGTTGTTATTTGTTTCATACTGGTGACAAAGATGGGACTAAAGGTTTTCACCGCTCTGTCTATCCGTCTGTCTTATTATCCGCTTTTCATTAGCCTGTCGGTCTTTCCCACTTGATTTTTCACACCTTAATCAAACGCTTGTAGATAATGAGCTAATTTTTGTTTGTGACATGTTACTGTTACAGGTAAAGTTTGAATTTCGTTACTCGATTTTTATAGATTTTGATGGAATAATGACCTCTTTTATCCCAACGTTTTCCACATTTGTTTTTTTTTTTTTTTTTAAGATTTACGCATACAATGTATAGCTAATGTGTGGTTTCTGAACTTCCTAACGTCAAAGATCAAATTTAAATCATGTTTCTGCTTCAATCATTTTTGGCAAAATATCCGCATTATTAATTTTTATGGGATCTAGATTACACTTTCTGGTATGGTGAGAACCTAGTAAGTTGTTAGAACTTGTGTTCAAACCATTTGTATAGTATTTATACAATAAAATATGTTCAAACCACACTTTCTGGTAGAGGACTACCGGTACATTTTTATGGCAATGATCTCAGAATGCTTGTGAAAAATGCAGAGCTTATCCGTCTCCAATAAAAAATTATAGATTTCCGATCTTGATTGATTTGAATAAAACTCCCATCTGTGACTGGTCGGCAAGGGATGCTCACTCCTTCATGGCACCTGATCCCAACTATGATGTGTTGGAGATTCATTTTGCTTTGCATCTATTTTGTAATAAATTCTTTTTGCTTGTACCGCGTCATTTTATTGGATAAAGAATTAATCTAAATTGTATAATCTGGTTTGCTTACATCACAATGTCTTACGTTTTAGAAAGAGAAATTGTCTTCTTTATTTTCTTAATGATTGAAAATTAAATTATATGGAATGAAATAATTAGCAACTCAAATTATACTGCTATAGCCTGGCTTGGAACAGTTTACGCTTCTAAGTCTATAAAGCGGAAACTGCCCCAACCCAGATTATACAGTATAATTTGGGTTGCCATTTAATTCATTCCTTCATTGCTTATGGATTCAATTGTTATATCTTGACCACATTTCAGTGATTGTTTTGTGAAAAATATCCAGGTATCCTCAAGGTACACGACCCTACTTCAATGATTTCTATTTATCTGCTTTTATGCCATGCACACATTTGTATTGTATATGGGGTTTTTGTTTGATTGTATGTTGTTTAACTCCCTCTCGAGAATTTTTCACTCATATAGACGCCACCACTTATCTGTGGATATCTGCAAATTCTGTCCTACGCTCGGCACTTAGGGTCATTGAGAATTGAGGGATTGTATTCCCGGCTAGCACCTAATGCTAAAAGGGTTCTAGGTTTTATACGGTCTATTTTGAAGGACCACGGTCTCAACGTCCCACAGAGGGATTTAAACCCACGTAAGGTGGTTTTTCAATCGTTTAATACTCATTTTTTACCATTTTATTTGAATACAAAAACAGGTCTACTTGCAACTTTTGACAATAGGCAACCATGAAGAGCCTTGTCTCCGAAAAACTGAATAAATATTATAAATGAGATACTAAAACATCTTTTCTGCATCCCCTAGTAACGCAGTAGTTTTAGTCACGAGGTAAGGAGTTGATCCTTACGTCGCAGGTTTGAGTCCTGCTTTAGAAAGTAATTTATAACAACCGAACCTTCCGATGACACCTTACGATCTATAAACCGAGGCCCCGTGAAAGAGTTGCCCTCACCGCTAAAAGGCCCTTGGTGCCGGTAGTATTGGACAAATTTGTAGATTTTACCTGCAAATGGTAACATCTCTATATGAGTGAAAAATTCTCGAGAGGGACGTTAAACAACATACATACAATTAATCAATCCACATCAATGTAAGAGTAGAATTTTAAGTCAGAATTTTGTAACAAAATAGACTTGCAGGTGACTGATGAAAAGGTATACAAATCTGTAGGCATAAGCTTAATTATAGTTACATACCTATATTTAATGTAAGAAATTATTTCAAAGTTTTGAATCTCACAATGATGCTAATGATTTTGTTACAATTATTTCATTTTGGAGTTTCTTAAATTCCTCCTTGGAGTTTTTAAGTTACTCTTTTTAATAAACACCATACCTCGAACATGTCGTTGCACAGTACTCTCAACTTACGATGTAATTTAATTGTTTTCTGCTGTTCATATTTTCTTAATGATTAAATATAGAG
Source organism: Saccostrea glomerata (assembly GCA_003671525.1). Taxonomy (NCBI): domain Eukaryota; kingdom Metazoa; phylum Mollusca; class Bivalvia; order Ostreida; family Ostreidae; genus Saccostrea; species Saccostrea glomerata. The sequence goes on along the minus strand of PRKT01001010.1, from coordinate 133,535 downwards.
ACTGACCGACCTTGTTATTTCTTTATATTTCAGAAAGAATGCGTAGTTTCAGAATACCACGAGTAAAAATAATACATGTATTTTTGATTAATTTCTTTATTTTATTTTTTTTAATAAATTCACAGTGTAAAAAAACATTATGTGAAGATATCTTTTTTTCCCGCTGTATTCTATAAAATAAAAAAAATTCTATAGAGGCTGCTGTTATCATGACATGATTTCATCGACTCCAAAAGGAAGGGCGAGCGAAAAGTATTGTTCAAAATTATTTTTTTTTTTGGTGAGGATATAATTTTTCCTGTATTCATATGCTTAGTATGTAGATTAAGATAACAAAAATGTGAAAGTATCTTGCAACATTTTTTTTAATTCACATTCAGATTGGTTTGTTTTTTAAACAACTCTGTGAAGTTGACTGACGTTTTTCATACTAATTAATCGTTAGAGGGCAATGATATTCACACTTAATTGTTGACAGATTTTTCTGGTTTTTCCCGAATGTGCATAGAGCATGCACAGGGAGGGTGTGGACGGTCTGCATTTTCGTTGTTATTTTCCTATTGGATTCGTTAAATGTCCATGCATGCGATGTCTATGTGTAGATTTAGTATGTAAATAACGGCCTAAAAGTTAGTATGAAAAATGTCACTCAGCATCTGAACTAATGATACATTGTAATTGCTGAGAAGCATATTGTATATCTTCCATAGAATTTGCAAAATGATGACTCCAAACGAGACTGATGTTTCGAAACTTTTGTTTGTGCAAAAAAAATTTGTGAGTAGCTTGTCTCGTTTTAGAATAAAGTTCGTAATACTATGTTGAGCATTCACTGGGGTATAGAATCATCTTGGAATCATAAACCCCAAATGCAATTGATTAGAGTGTAGATATTGCTATATGAATATGAAAATTGTACGATAGAAATTCAAAGTCCTACCCGTATCATTAAGTTTTGTTGTTAGACTATCTTTAGATTATTTACCAAGTATGAAACAGATGCACCAAAACATTATTAGTCGCAATATGAATGAAAGGAAAGCTGGTTGTTTGTTTGTATGTTCTTCAACGTCCCTCTGGGTTCCTGTTTTGAATTTTCACTCGTAAGAGACGCCACTACTTGTCGGTGGAGAGCTGAAAACTTTGACCTATACACGGCACGTGAAGTCTTTGAGCAGTTAGGGATCTTTTATAGTGCCCGTGCCTACTTCGGCATAGGATCTACGTCAGAGATAGCTATGTGTGGTAATTGGATTTTGCAAAGGTTGTCAGGTTGGTTTGTTTAAAAATACTGTAAAGTTATTACATTTGGCTGTGTATTCTTTTTAGCGGCGTTGGCGGAACTCAAAAATCGCTAAATCAAGTACACCGCTAAATGACGTACATACATGTATATGCATGAAAACATCAAGAAATGCACTAAATCAAATCTACGATAAATTGTTGAAAAATCAATATCTGCCAAATATCGTACACGCAAAATAAAATACATTTACAGTAATCATAATTGGTACATTAGGTGTTAGTATTTATAATGAGTTTGGTACCTGCATGAGTTAGTCCAATTTCTTCAAGAGCAGATGTCCAAGGAAAACATGGGGGTCGTTTAGCTTATCTACAATAAAGTCACCTATGGTGTCTTTGCCGTTGTAACGTTGAATATTGACCCCAGTTGAGAATTGACCCGGGGGTCATTTTTCAATGTTAAATATTGAACCAGGGGTGTTTTTTCTCCGTTGAAAATTGAGACCAAAAGTCGTTGAATTTATACCCGGGGTCATTTTTCAACAGCTTGATATATTTTTTCGTATCCCCGATGACCTCGACAAGTTGAAAATAGACCCTGTTGAATATTGACCCTACCTCAGAGTTTGAACATTTTTTGAACTGGGAAGTTGTTTTACGGTATTTATCAGTATCTCTATATTATTTTTCGGTTTCAATTTTTCCCCTTTTCAAGAACAATAGAAATAAACCTATCATCCCGTTTATATATGTACATTTTGATCAGTACACGATTTCAGTTATCTTCAAGCATGACAATCTTTCTTTTTGACAATACTTTCTAAAATCCACATCCATAAATAACTACAAAACTATGAAATGGGGATGAAACAAAAATCCTAGAAATCTGGTGTCTAGAAAGTGAACCCTATAGCATATTATATTGATCAGGTGGGCAGAACATCCCGTCTAGTCAAGTTCAATATAAAAATTAGCAAAATTAAAAGCTTAAAAATTAGAATGAAACACATAGATCAAAATGAAACCGATGATAGGTTTATCTGTGATAAGATCAATATAGTGACCATAGCATGTATGTAATGCCTTTAAAGGCCGAGGTTTTCAACCGTTATGTTTTCCTCAGGTAAGTTTGGTGTGGGGTGGAGTTTAATCGAAGCGGCTGAGAAGCCCCGAGGGAACGACGCTGGCTTGTGTATACTGCCTATATACACAGGATGTTACCTGAGTGTATTACCTGTATGAGTTTTCCTACGACTTTGTAAACCGAGGCCGTTTTTTTGGTCATGTTTAGCTCATGAATTAAAATGCGAAATAAAGCATTTTTTGCTGCAGACAGAATCCTTCTTTATTTCTTTCTTTTAAAATAATTGATATTTTTAATAATTCGACATTTTTATATACAGTGTGTTTCTTAATGAAGTGTTATAACGAAAATACATTTAGCACCAAAATCTGTCGTAATCTGGCGACAAAAAGGGAAGTAATTCAAATGACACGTCGTCTACGCAAAACGAAAGAAGAAAGTGAATCATAAAACAGTCTGTCGGTAAATAACAATGAAACTTAGAAACGATGTTATCAGAATAAAAATTAATGTTGAAGTAGAAATATTATTGTCTAAATAAATATCTTTTTGAAGATAAACCCTATGTGATTTTTGTCATAACGCATGGTCTGTAAAAATGGCCAGGGCTTCGGACCGGGGTTGATTCCCCGACAGCTATGAAACGGGAATGGAATCATCTGCATTGTTTTTTTTCTTTCGGGATTCATTACTAATTTCAAACATTAAATACAAACAAAATGTTATATTCCGAGTAATTTCTCTTCTAAAACTGTAACTTCGTCACCATGACTCGAAGAAAAGCTACACGTACAGGCGTGTCTTATAAATTATACAAATTCGCTTGACTGATGAACAATGTTACAATGTTGTCATACTTGTTTTAAAACATAATTCTATTTAATTCCATGATACTAGCATCAAACGCAGGTCGGTTTATTTTGTTAATCAATGGAGGAATAAATGTACGTTACATGTAACTCATGTTTTGACACGGAAATTAAAATTATCGATTGTAATCGTGATATGATATACTCCTTTTTTCAAATTAAATTTATAATATATATTAAACAGCCACGATTTTTGTTGTCATTTATTTAATTATTTCATAGATTGATTATATTTATGGCATATTCTTATGAATTAAAAAAGAAATTAACGATTTGATTGCTTCTTTATCACGTTGGCATGTTCGGTAGGCATCAAAAGCCTGAAAGTTAATTCGATGGTCGGTACGATCTCCAGACAAGGTACACAAGATATACACAACAGCAGCAAACTAAATGTCAATCAAATCAAAGTATCCAATCCAAGGCTTAATTTCAGATGATTGACAAGGGTTCTAAGGCCAGGTAAATTTTAAGGAGGTGCTTATTTCCTCCCCCTGGTTGGTGAAATCTTTGTAACAAACTTATCTGTCAGTAGCCTGCCTCGGCCTAAAATCGATCGTTTTTGGAGCATAACCTTGAGAATGTGAACTAGAGTTAGAGCACAGGCACTTGTTTAGGAAATAAATTTTAAAGCAATATGAGCTGCATGTTTGACATCGGAAAATTTTGTTGCAAAGAATTATATATGGTATTAGCCATCTTAGGCCCCCATTCAGAAAATGTTTATCTTTGCTATGGGGAGAGAGAAGGCAAGGGTGCTACTAAAAAAAGATAATTTATTTTGCTCAAGCATTCCGTTGCCATGGAAACCATCGTCAAAAACATATACCTTCAGAGCTGAAAATCTAGCATTTATTGTCATTTAATTTTGATAGCATCTATAAAATCTTTAAAAAAAATGTTATATTTATATTCTTGGATACCTAAGGTGATTCTTTTACTAACAAAATATATTTGAATTGAAAGGCAATTTCGTTGCCATGGCAACCATTTTTTAAAACATATTTCTTCTAACTAGTTTTTGTTGCTATTTACCAAACAGAAACAATCGTTATTTTTTTTCCTTTACAATTTTTTCCTTTTTTTTTGGTAAAACTATTTTAAATATATATTTTAATTTTTAAGGAAATGAAAAATATAAAAGTTTAACAAAAACCTGGTATTGAGGGAACTGGTTCTTGACAAGAATCAACTTATCTGTCTTACCATAAGTCTGTCCGTTTATGCAGTACTTACCGATAATAACTTTGTAACTAAGAAAGTTTTACATTGAAAGCTTATATTCTAGTATTCATATGATTTATGACTTGATTAAAGCTCTGATTCAAAGAATTATTTTGCAATATGAACATTAATATTTTGCATAGAATGATCATAGTTGAAGTGCAGAAATAAGTAATCAAACTTATAGACTTGTATTTTTTTATTTATGTATTTTTGAATAATGCTGCTAGCTTAAGTGTCACCCGCATGGCACAGTGGTTTGAGCGTCTGCTTTAAAGTGGAATTGTAAGGAGTTTATCCTTACGTCGCTGCATGGTTCGAATCCCACTCATGGACGTGGAGACCGGTTCTTCGTATGAGTTAATATAAACAAGGTCCCTTGTGAAGTAGGTGATGGCACGAATAAGATCTCTCACTACTCAATAATCGTAAGTGCCATGTATAATTTATGGCCCTCTACCTGCAAGTGGTGGCGTCTCAATATGAGTGAAAAATTCTTGAGAGGGATGTTAAATAACAATCATAAATTCTTGTATCAGAATCGGATGATCGTGTAAATTGATCTAACCACTGCAAGGCACCTCAATAAATAGACCTGGTGAAATATTGGAATCTTTTTTTGATAGATGGGGAAGGGTGCAATCAATAAAATATAATCAATAACTTTCTAGTCTTATGCCTCTTCGATAATCAATAAATGTAATATCAACTAGTACTTTTTTGACATTTTCCGAGAAGCAGTGAATGTACATGTAAGAACCTTGACTGTGTTACAAAGGTATTAATGACGCATACACATCACTTTAACCCTTTCTCTACCGGCACATTTTCAGCGTTTTTGCAAACCTTTTGACATATCCTTATAAATCAATTTATAACTTTTTTATTCAAAGAGTAATCTAGGCATAATGTATACCATTTTGTAGGGAATTTTCTGGAGATGATATTTCATAACTATGCAGGTACCTCACGACTGACCTTGCTAGTGGAAATTGAGGTCAAAGGTCAAATTAGTGCAGAATTTTATTGCATTTTTTGACACATTTTAATTTTCAAGTTAAAAATTAACAGTGATACACATTGAAATAG